>JAADVZ010000673.1:0-17741 GCA_023335925.1 Pythium phragmitis | reverse complement strand
GCCAAGGTTGGTGCCGTGTCGTCCACGGTAGTGTCTCCTCGGCTGTGAGCTACTCAGCCTCGCCACGTAGCTGCGGGGATCCACTCAGAGGGTGACAAGCCGAAGGCACTTTTGGAGTCCCACAGAACCGATTTTGTGCATGTCGAGTGAGTCTCTTTTTCTTTTCGCTTTCGCGTAACTACTGAACTTAAAAGACATAACCAAAGGTCGACTGACGTGTCCTCATTCAGAGCCTTTGTCCCAAGCGTTCAAACTATAAACACCATCAACCAGTTTATCTCAATTATGTTCGAGATGATTGCAGAGAGAGATCAGTTGCGTTCGGGTGTATTGCGTCACTTACCGCACTTGTGTCTGTATGAAAGACCCGTTGATCTTTATTTTGGCCTCACTGAACGAGCCCTTCTTCTCTTGCTTGTCCTTGGTTCTCGACGCTTCGATTGTCATCTACTATTATGACGCCGCAAAGCCTCTTCCGTGTGCTTCTTCGTACCACGCGCGCAGATTATGGCTGAGGTGGCGACGCTGCGTGGGAGCGAGCCGCAGGCGATACCACGCGGCACTTTGGTGGCTCGAGCGCACGCCAATGTCCAGCCGTGCGGGCTCGGTGAGACTCTCCTCGATCGTGTGGATGTCGACCAAAGGCGTCTTGGCTACAATTTCGTACCGTGGCGACCCGGTCGTCGAATCACCGGCTTCAATGCCCACCACATAGATCGCAGTGCGCGTGCAGATGACTGATGCAACGATGGTGAGCAGAGAGCGGTCCGACGCGGAGAAGAGATCGCCAACACGGTCATCTTCCATCTCGGCGGGTGTAAGCTGTCGCAGCCTATCGAGCGGAGTCGATAGCACGGCTTCGCTCGCATCTACACAAGCGCCGTGGGCGAGCACGAGATCGCCGACCGATGGATCACACAGGATCTTGAGCTTGGCACGAAGTTCGTCGTTGGGGCGAGCCTCAAACGTGGCTCGCCACAAAAGACTCAGATCGTCATCGTCCCCGGGCATTTGCTCTCCCATACCCGTGCCGTTTAAGATGCCGTCTGACGTCATCGCCAGCAGCGATGCAAGGCCGCCCATAGGGCGAGCGACAATGCCCACGAGCCCCATACCGAGACCACCGACAACGTCACCCACTCCCGCTCGCAGACCACGTTCGCGCTTCTCTTGATAGAGCGCGATGGGCGTTCGCACAACACCCGTGGCGGCTCCCACTACGCTTGAGCCAAGTGATCCCAACCCGCCTGCGATGCCTGACGAGAGATGAGTCGGGCGGACGTAGTGCCGCCGACGAAGCTGCTCGGGTGTGAGCGTGAGGTGGTCGACCGTTCGTGAGATCGAGTACGTGAAGCCCGACAACGAGGAGAGCGCAGCTGCCGAAGTGTGGCCGACGAGCGATGCGATGCCACTGCAGACACCTCGCGTGAGCACCCACGGATTGTAGCCATCGCGACTGGCTGCGGTGATCGGAATCTCGAACAGATCGCGAATGCCAGCACTGACACTCCGTACAAAACCCCTGTTGCAGAGAATAGCAAGCACACACCTTTAGCAAAATCCCTCACTCGTCATGAGTACCAAATTCTCAACGTACGCTGGGTTGCCAAAGATGTTGAGCGACATGATCAGCAGTGGCGATCGTACGAGCATATCGGCCACGTACTCCGCCGCGAGGTCCTTGATCAATTGATCAGAATATGTGAAGACGCGTTGCATTTTCCGAGCGGTGAACCGCAAAGGCGTGCCGTCGAGACTGTTGAGTACGGGGATCGATATGCGGGCGGTCACTGTGATCTCGAGATCACTTACATCCAACTCCTGAATGAAGACGCGTTGCTGCGAAGTCACTCGGATGCGACGCAGGCTAATCGCCCTCCATGATGCGTTCGGCGTCTGTTCTGCCAACTGCGACTGCTGGATGCGTGGCGCTGAGACAGCATCAGCGATTGGCCGAATGAACGCGTCAATGTGGGCCATGATCTCGTCGTCCAGCTAATGTCCAATCAAAAAGGGTCAGAGAAGACAGGTTCCCAGTAATAGGGATGAATACAACCCACCTGGATCACGGCTGGGGCGACTCGTAGATGCACTGACTGATAGTATGGCGGAATCTTGAGTCGTTCGGACGGACCGACATTGATTATGCGGACAGCGAGACAACGCGCATTCGGATCTGGGAGCTCGAGGTCCATGAGATCCGAAAGAAGCTGCCAATGCGTATCGTGGGTCGCGACCACATCTGCTCGGATTGATGGTGCCTTGAAATCGTCTCGGCTCTCGCTGGGACGCTTCACCGACATCATGATGGGGAAATTGCACGAATCCAGAAAATGTTCGATCTCCATTTTCTCCAGGCCAACGAAGAGCACGTTGTAGGAGCGGACATGCTTCATATAACCAAGACGCGCCTCGGTATGAAGCGCTGCTGGGGCGTCAGCGGTCGAAATGAAGCTTACGCATGGAGAGCGCAGCGAGAGGCGGAAAATCTCCTTGTACGTCACGGCATTGACACCAAGTCGCTCGGTTGGAACCAGCGAATGCTCGTCGCAGAAGTGAATCCGTACTAGTTCCGTCGACACGACTAGGCGGAATCGATTCGCGAGTGACACTGGGATAACTTCTTCACTTGCAGCCGACTGGGACACGAGTGACTGGGCGGTAGTAGAAGGCGATGGCAGCCGTGACGGCAGCGATGATGAAGGGTCATCGAGACACGAGATCGAGATGAACCATGTGCCAGCACGATACGAAGTCGCGACCAAAAATACGGGTGACTGCATCGTGGACGACGACGCGGTAAAGCGGGCGAACTGGAGACCAGATACTTGCCACAGCATGTTGGACCATCCAAATCCAGGTAGCCCCAACTGGAACTTGACCGATGTCTCGTTGAGTTCGGTCTCAAACTGCTCGCCTTCAAACGCTTTCGCCGACTCGTTCAGCCACGCGTCCAGTGAGATCGTGTCGTCCGCGGATTTCGACTTGATCGGTGAGGAACGGCGTTGGACTGCCCAGTCGTACTCCATGTAGTGCTGCCCCGCGATGGCGTCTGGCGTCATGACCCGTGAGGACATGGCACGGATCCCAACAGGGTACGACCACATATTCTCGACTGCGAGTGGCGTCTGCCGATCGATAAACACGAGCACGTGGATAGTCGTATCGTCGAGTTGAGACACCGTGATCGACAGCATCACATGACGCATGGCGCTGTGGCGCACAAGCCGTCGATGGCGAGCCGATACCGACGTAGGTGGTGGGTACGCCAACGACAGCAATGTCGACACTGACGACTTGCCCTTCAGCGATCCTTCGGGTACTCGAACTGGAATGTCGGCGCTCCAGCTATACGAGCCGGCATCGTCATCAGGACTGACAATAGAGATTCGAAAGGAACACGTCGTGGCCGCTGCGCTGCTAGTCGTGCCGAATGCGAATGAACTCGCACGCGTTTTCCCGCCTCCATAACCAAACGCAGACGATAGCCACGAAGTTACACCTGTTCCTCCCGTGCGAGACTTGTCCATCTCCTGGAGTTGGCGGATCGGAACTTCCCACGCGCTACCACTGTCCACGATATCGTCGGCGGAAGACGAACACATCGACGGCAAAAGCCTTAATCGAAGACCCTGTCACACCAAGTTTCACTTCCTTGTGAGATCGTGGCATCGGTCGAAACGCTCATTATCCACGTACCGTATCGTTGTGAACGGTGACAAGTGCAGAGATCACCAGTTTGATCGATCCCGCGTTGTCTATCTCGACGCCAACCACGAATGGAGAGAAGAAGTCCCAGTCGGCCAAGTCTTCGTGCCGTCGTGTAACCGGACAGCGCACCACTGCCTTATACCCTGTGGTGAGCCTCAACTTGACCTCTGACGAATACGCACTGGCATCGCCCACTCCACTGTTTTGAGTGTCCACCTCCAGCAGTGAGATCGACACGGAAAAAATGATCCCTAGATCGCTCGATGGCAGCGCGAGAGTGGTTGGTGACATCTCAGTTTCTGGATCGAGTCGTAGCTTACAGGCTCGAGCGTTCGTTCCTTCGGATTCGGTTTCCTCGCTGACAAATCGGATCTTGGTCAATACAGTAGAGCGTGACCTGTTAATGACCACAACCCGCCGACGGAGTAGGATTTGGATAACTGGACTCGTCGCCGATTGTGGAACCAACTCGCAGTTCAAAGGACCGAGCTGATACGTTCTAGACAGTGTGTCACAAGCAAGCGAGCAGGTGGCCAACACTTCCCCGGACGGCGACTGTAATGTCAGCGCCCTGAGCTCGCTAGGATCAACGGTAGAGCAAAACACGGTCTCGTGAGGGTTCATGGACACCTCTTCCGGTTGGTCTCGCTGTACAACAAGCAAACAAACCATAATAGGTCAGACACATGCCTCGACCTCCGTCTCTGGTGTACGTACCTTGTCGTAGAGCCCGACAAACAGCGATGCGTCACAGCAGTTGATGAGTTGGAGGCTCGGAAGCACATAGATGTCAACCCAAGTGTGGCGTGGAACGATCCTGTCGTGAATAAAGTCGTTCGGCATCGTCGCTTGCTGAACCGATCGAACGACTTCAATGACGACATGTCGAATGTTGTCGTCTTGGCCGGGGCCATGAAGCGCCAACTGAGTCGTGCATCGATCATGTGCCGCGTCATTGTCGCCATTCCATGTCTCGAACTCGACTGGCAGACCTTGCATGGTTATCCCCACAGATGAGAGTTCACCACGCTCAACTGATTCAACAGATTGGGGGCCAACCCCCAAACGTAAGGAAGTCGCGGGGCCATCCACCATGAACCCCACCCGCTCGAACGCACGTGACAGTGAGAGCGATGACCGGTCATTCAATGAGATCGACTTGTGGCGCTGCTCAAGAGACTTCAAGGCCATCCGGGGGTCATTTCTGCGACTGCAGTTCCCACGCACGGGGCCTTGCGATTCACTCTCCACTTGGACAAACACGGGTTCTGGCAAGCAGCTGATCCAATTCACCGAACCACGCAAGAATACGGTGGTCACTGTGCCACAGCGTACAACAGACATCCAAAGAAATCCGGCATCGCAGAAGTACCGACCTGTTACAACCTGTTCGCGGATGCGGCAAGGGTCACACCAGTCCGATGGTTCTCCAGTCTCGCCATCAACTCCGACCGCAAACTGGAGACAGTCGTACGATGGATCCCCATGGAGCGTCAACCAACTGTAAGCGTCCTGCTCCCCCGTGCAGAGCCGTAAACACTCGCGCGTGCCGCACTGTCGATACCAGACATCCCTCCCACACGTATTCACAAGCTGGATACGCAGCACGGGGAGAGACGACGCCAGAGCATCCACACCGTGGCGAAGTGGTAGGTCTCTTGGGGTCGTGAGGATATCGGGTAAGCTAGCGAGCAATACGATCGCGGATTGAGGTAGATAAACACGCACATCTCCCAGCGCCAGTGAGATTTGTGTACCGGTGTGAACGTTCCGGTTAATGAGTCCATGCAGCTCGACGCGTGGGAGGATGGGGACGGTCAGTAGTTGCGCGAGGTTGTCGAACACAATCTGCAGTTCCGACTGGAAGACGATTTTGGAACCACCGTTTCCAGCGTAGCCCACAAAAGACAGCAGTGTATCGTTAAGACCGACCGACACGACATCATGGGACGCGTCAGCGTGGCCTTGGACGTAGGCCGCCGCAATGGAAACGAGTGGGAACGTGCACTGCACATCCATGCGCGGAATCGCTGACGGGACAAGCTGAGACCGAATGTTCAGCGATGCAGCGAGTAGTGCACTGACGTGGACGCGTTGGTGCTTGTCTTGTTCTCCGGACAAGGGACTACGCCACCGTAATTCCCACTTTTCCGAAGCCAACAGGTGGTGCAGCTTCAGAGTGCGACGACAGCACGTGACCTCCATTACTCGAGCGAACTTGGCCTGATCGTCGCCTTCTTCCGTGTCTGCATCGAAAAACACGCTCATGAGGTCTCCAAAGCTGCGTTTTGTCTCGAGCGTAAGTGGATTGTCTCCACGCTCCGGTGCTTCCCAGGGAACGAGAAACTCGGCGACGGCCACGTAGCACCGTTTCACTGAATCCCATACTCGCAGTTGGCACACGATATCACACAGCCGGACAAAGTCGCTCTCACTCGTCTCCGGGTCTTCTTTCCAGCACCAGATCGGCCAGTCACTGGGCACACCAGCAGGCGGTACAGGTACAGGGTCAATCACAATCTCGGTGATTGTGCGAGGGAGGTGGTAGCACCATTTGAGGCTCATCCAACTCATCGTTTGAGTGTCAGGCACAGCAGAAGGCGGAGCGAGGGATTCATTCACTGCCGCGCTGTCGTCGTCCTCAGGATTCCATGGTTCGTTAACCAACTCGATCCAATGAAGTACATCCGCGGTCTCGTCATAGGGATGAACACCGTCACCGTTCGAATCAGTTTTCTGGAAGATGCGCGACGGCTCAAAGGCAACGACCATGTCCAGATGGCTCATACTCAACACTGGCGGCGGCCCGGTGGCAGTTTCGACCAGCAGCGCCTCCGAGAACACAATATCACCAGGCCGTGGAGGGGAGGACGATTGCTCGGTTCGGTGGCGAAGTGTGGCGAAATCGTCATCGCTGCATTTTTCAAAGTCGGCGATCCAGTCGTGGTGCTCCGAGTTCGTGGTCACGTTGCCTTTTCCCTTCACAGGCTGTTCTAAGCTTGCAGTTTGCCACGATTGGTTGTAGCGATCAACAAACGCGCTCAACGACGCCAGCGACACCGCCGAAATCTTGAACGACAGCGAGGATGGATCGATCTGGAGGCTTGTAATCGAGAGCGGCGTCTCCAGAACGGTTCTGGTCGCGACTCGTTCCACCACAACACTGCGGTTGCATGTGATGCGAATCGTGCTCTCCTGGAGCAGGGTCGTGCGCGCGGAGCTTTGACTCGCCATCCTCAGGAACGCGACCCAGGAACTCTGGATTTGTCCAGGAATCATCGTCAGCGTATCTGTCTTGAAACGCACGGTAAGGGGAACATATGACGTGGAAGTGCGGACAATCAACTTGTCAACGGTAGCCGTCGCCTGCGTACCTGGTGCGATCGTTAATCGCTCCAGATACCTGAGGGGCTGCTGTCCCAACATACGACTAGACTTGGGGTCTTCGTTTCCCTTCTTGACGCTCGCAAACACCTGGTCGATCTCGGCCCACACGGCCGCACCGAATTGCGACCCATCATCTCGAATCCAGAACGATGCGATGCTTGGTCCAAGAAGAAGCTTGACGCCGATCTTGTTCGAGCGACGCATATCCATCGGCTGCCGAGACGGGGAGGGTTGGCTTCCGATGGTGTGAACGGACCATGAGCTTCGGCGGACAACAAACGATTCGTAGGATGGCAGGCGGATGAAGGCAGCGATCTCGGCCAAAACGTAAGACGAAATGTGAGCCTGCAAGCCTTGCACATCGATGAAAATGGACGACTCGGCATCGCCTTTACCCGATTCTGACGTTGTCCATCGACCAGAAATTAACTTGTGCGGGGCGTTGCCCACATCCAACTGCCACGTACACGGATCACTGTTGGGGCCGAGCACAAGTTCCTCAATCGTGGTTGCAGTCGCGTCACGTTGCAAATGTCGAAGTGCGACGACAATGTTTTGAACAGAGAATACGCCTGACGTGGACACGCTGCCGGTCAAAGAAGACGATTGTTGTTGCACCGCCAGAGATCCCACGCGAACATGGATGGAGCTCGTTTCTTGGGTGACGACAACGTCAACGCCATCACACGCGACTTCAAGTCTTTGTGGACTCTGCCTTTGAAGGGGTTGAACTCTCTTCTCTTGGTCATCGATACCACTTTCCTGGCTTGATTTTCGCGCAGAAGAACCACGAGCAGCTGCCGCGTCAAGTAGGCTCAGAGCACGGAGCACGATGCGATCAAATGTGGCCTTGGATACCTCCGCTCGGATCTTCGTGACCGCAATATCCGTCGCTGCTGTCGCTGTCGGATCCTTACTCGACTCGACTGTCACTGAAAACGGTCTCAGGAAGGCCTCGCGTTCGTGGCTTACAAGGCTAGCCTTTGAGCCGTTCCCAAGCCGTTTGTCCAGCGGACAATCGTCGCTTTGGTTACTTGCGCCGGAACTGCAAACCCATTCGACAACCGCACCCGAGATATTACCCAGTCGGCTCGTACGCCGACCCAGATCGCTGTCTAGTGGCGCGTCACTGGTGATCCTTCGCAGCTGGAGCGGCCGAGAGATTCTTCGAGGAAGCAACGCCGAGTTGAATGGTGGATACCCCAGCCCATCCAAGCTTATCTCTTGCCATGTCGCACTTGATATTGTCGCGTGATCCAGCAAGATCGCCACACATGGCGGGGGCAGCTTGTCGTCGGATGGAGCGTGGACGACGTCTCCAACGACCTGGGTCCATTTGGCGTCAGGCAGAAACACACGGACTCTGCCTACGATCACCGATAGCAGTTGTTCCGCCGGAGGGTTCATCGCATTTTGGTCAAAATGAGACTGCTGGCTCGTGCTAGTCTCTTGCAGCTCGGCACGGTGTGAGCTCTTGTGACTGTGATGCGTTGTGCTCTGAGACGAAGTTTGGTTTTCGCCAGAGTCAAAGAGCGACGCGATGGATGCGACTGCTGTTGGAGTGATCACCAGATCGACATTCTCAAGAGATGCCGCAACGAGTGACTTTGGAGCCGTGCGGATCTCTCCGTAGTCACGATAGTAAGCTGCGACCACCGGCGAATTCGAGCCCTGTAGCGAAGTCGCACCAGTTGCCGCGAGTATGGGAAACGAATAAATCGATCTCAATACCTGTTTCGGCAAACGCGCCGGAGCTGCTTCCGACCATTCGCGGTAGAACTGGGCCAAACGATTCACTGTATGCCACGATGCAATGAGTGATTTCTTGTCCACCGAGGTTGTCGTTTGCGCGTCGAACTTGAGGGCCCTCGAAATACGATCCAAGTCTCGCCCGTCGAGACACAGGAGGACACCGAGAAAATCCCGATCCGAAAGTCGCGCAAGCGTCCCAAAACGACCGCGGCCAAGGTGTTGCACGTGATCGTGGTAAGACCATCTTCTGTGCTCTTCTTGCGCGTCCATTGATGCAATCGATAGCTGCAGATCCGTAAAGAGCCGGTCGCACCCGTCGGTAAAGTCCGTCTTTGGACGGAAGCTGGCTTTCCGGTAAGCAACAACCGTCTCTTGTGCGCGTAGTTGAGTCAGCACCAAAATCGAGTGCGCAGATCTTGAAGGATACACTTGTGCGACGTTCGACACAACAGAAACGTCCACTGAGTTGATCTGAAAACCAACACGGAGGCTCTGATGATGCTTAGCCACGACGGCCTCCGCTTTCTTTGGAGAGGGAGATTTCTCCGAAGTGGATGCCATGCTGGAGAAGAACAACGACGATTTTGCCAAATGGCGCAACTAACAAGTAACACAAACAGAAAGAGAGAGAGAGAGTTTGTTACCCCTGTCGCCATTGAGATCAAGCAGCATCAATGAGAAACTTACCGATAGTGAATCCAATGAGATTTGAAGACCTCTGACTTGCACAGACAAATCGATGGCACTGCGATCACAGGTTGACACATGGTCTTGGCAATAAAGCACTGACCCTGTGAGCCCTTTGATGTGGCCAACGATGTGGTCATCGCTGTTCTTGCACGAGGGAGACGTGACCTTCCACTTGTTCACCAACCGAAGGTCATTGCAGCTGAAGCCAACCTTGATGCTTCCTCCCGGTTCGATTGCAGAACGACGATTGCTAAGCAAGGATTGATCGGGTACAATCTCTATCGCGGCGAAGGACAACTCCAGAGCGGGAGTCAACTGGATCCTAGCGCCGTCACACTGAAACTTGACAACCATATGCCAGTACTTCGGCTTGGCTTCGACAGGGATTACTGTCTGTCTTGCTAGGGTCGATGCATCTAGTGGCGAACGCCGCGCTCGAACACGTTCAATGAAGATGAATGCATCTGGGATGCACCGTTTCAAATCGTGGATCGACAGCTGAATGTCCGCAACTTGGCCCTGTGCATCGACGTAGCTGTGCTGTCTAGACTTGCTTTCTTGGTACTTGAACTGAAACATGGGAGAGCGTGTCCTCGCACCTGCGTCCAGATAGGTGAACGGGACACACCCCATCTCAAGTACCATAGCGGATTTCCCCAGCCCGCCCCGTTTGTGACTTGCATGAACTGCGCACGATCCACAACATATCTCCATGATACGATCCGCAGAACCCTCGCGAGGCATCTTGGCCCGACGCTCTAATCGCCAGTTGCAGAGCTCGATATGGCCAAACGTTCGCTGCCTCGCCATCGCGAAGTTTTGGGTATCAAATCCAAACGAGCGCCAACGAATTCCCCTACAGACGTCGTCAAATGCTGCTGCTGCGAACCACAGCCGACCCCAATCAAACTCCGCCGTTGCTCTGCCCAGACTGAATGTGGTGGTAGTCTCCGTCTTCGGGTCCACACCGCCAGACGATCTCCAAGAAAACCCGAGCAGATCGATCAGCTGCGAAAAACCACTGGGTTCCGTAGCACTTGCGTCGGTTGTTGGGTGCACCTGTACTGATCCGCGACCAAGATGGAGCGTCCGAGTCCACCCTCCTCCATTAGCTGGCGCGCTCTGAGATGCATGCCAGCTGAAATCGTGCGTGACAACTTGGACCGATGACTCAGCAGCTTGAGGCATAATCGAGGCTGAGGCGGAGTGTAATGTCAAAAGGTAGTTCGACTGATACTCCATGCTTCCTGCCTCGGTGGAGTGGTCGATGGTGTCTTGGGGGACGTCGTCCTTTGTGATGTCTTGGTCCTCTGCTCGGACGGTGTACAAGAGACTGAGAACATTATTGAGTTGGGACACATCCATGGTGAGCTCCAATGGACCCATCGAGGCGTCCACAAGCGTTCGCATCCGATTTGTGGCCTTGTCACTCGTCTCGGTCCGGGTAGTTTTTGATCCAACGTATCGTAATCGAAGAGCTGAATGTACACTGCGAGCTCGCACGTCGATAGCCCCAGTCGTCGAGGCATCGCTGAGATTGGTGAGAACGCAAGAGTGGAGACAGTGCCGTGCAAGTAGTCGATAGAGCGACGGAGTGAGGAGCTGGTTGAGATTCTTTGTCGCTGGTGAGTCCGGTTCACGCATCGCCCGATAGGTATCACACACCTCGCCGATGTCTTCATCCATACCGAGAGGATCAAAAGCATACTCGCGACAATGCCTTTCCCATCCCAGTTCCAGTGCTGCCCGAACAGCGACGCCGTCAAGATTCCTGTCATGAATCCCAATAGATGCGACAGCAGCTTTGCTCACGTCTTTCAAACACGAAAGAGGAACACACGGAACCTGCGCGCCCTGAACCGTGAGAGAGCACGAGCAGACAGACTCGGGATCCGCCGCAAAAGCGAGCGCGTGTGAGGACTTGCGGCGATCCATCGTTTTCCACACAGAGACTTCCACGTCTTGGCTTACTCGGACAATCTCGACGCTGCGCGATTCACGACGACCGAGTTGCCGTGCAGCGTCGCCGAAAAAACTTGTCACAAAGTAAGGATGTGAGACACAGTCCCCAAAGACCGAGGAGCCGGAGCTTTGGCCGAGTTCACCATCGAAAACACTGCCCCAAGAGACCATGGGCTTGACAGTATTATCCGAGGTCGTTGAGCCGTGCGAGTACACGATCTTGACGCGTTCAACTTCCAACACAATGTCGGTCAGCATGTCCGTCAAGTCTTCGTCACCATCCCGCGAGATGATCAATTCCATCGCGGAGTAGGTCAACGCCATGGAACACACTTCAGCTGCGGGCTTCGACTGCTTGGCCTTGGCAGTTGGTCGATTCGACACTTTCACAAGCCCGATATTTGCGACTGGGACGAACTGCTCGTCAACTTTGAAATCCTCTGGAATGGAATCGTCGACAACGGGCGAGGAGTCTTCATCATGCTTTCGCAGTGTCAAGGTTGTCGAATTGATGCACACACGACAACACAGTACACGCGACACCTGCTGATTGGAATGAGAGCCTTCAAGCGAACCCTTCACACCAGCATTCACGCCTTGTGCACTTGTTGATGCCGATACGTTCTTGTCTTGATTGGTTCTCCGCAGTGCCTCATTCGTCTCTGCTAGAATCTCTGCGATGAGCTCATCGTCTTCATCATCCTGCGGACCACCCAGGGCTTCCATTGCCCACGCCATCCAAGAAGACTTTTTGGCGTCGATTTGCTTCACTGGCGGGGAGCTCGTCGCCAGGGCTTCTTCAGCCATGCTGGGAGCAGATGTCGAAGATGCCAAGTCCAGGTGATCATTTGAAGAACTCGTCGAAGGTGGTAACGCGGTGGGTATGGCGCTTGCGTCTTCATGAACATGTTGGTCTCGTGTGGGGCGGCTGTGTAGTGTTCGATTGAGTAGCTCGCCGAGCATGAGTAGCTGCCGATCGCTCAACGAGAATGACAGTTCACCAATGAAAATATCAACCTCTGACGTCGGCACGACGGATGGCCGCGTGCACAAGTACTGGAAAAAGGGATCACACGCCTTGGATGGACCGCTCGCGAATGTCGTATTCTTGCGGTGAATTGCCTTGGCGATGGTCGCTTCGTCCTGCTCTGCACCAGGCTTCAGGCAGATGCGACCACGAATGGATATGGTCGACCGACTCAAGACGGGCAGCTCGTAGCCGACAACTCGACGGTGGATCGTGCTGCGTTGATGCGGATCACTCACTTTGCGATCGCTCGTGTACCGATCCAGGAAGATTGTCAGATCCCGCGCGTCGATTCCCTACGAGAAGAATACGTTGCGGATGAGCCCCCAAAGTCTCATGACCGTTTCTCTTGCCGCCACGTACCCGTGCAATAACTTGCGAAGGCCCTTGCAGTTCAGTGAAGCCTCGCAGCCAACCCTTCTTATCATTCACAGCGTAGCAGTCAAGCGTCTAATCCATATATACAGCAACACGAGAACAACGGATTAGCTTGTGCGCTGCACTCACTCCGTCATGCGGTGTAGAGTCTGTTGCGTACACCGAGTGCGACCGAAAGCACCATGTCATCCTGCTCGTACTTGAGCACGAGGTTGTTAATCTGGACGGAACATCAAACACACGTTAAACCAAAGGCAAAGATAGAGATTGGGTGGTCTCAGCGTGGCTTATTACCTGGATGGTCATGTTTGCGAGGATCTTGTGGAGCGTCTCGCGTAGCCACCCCGCCTTGGGCGTCTCCATTTCCGGTGCCGACGAGTCCCTACCAAACACAGACAGAAATCCAGAGCATTCAGTCCCTGCACGACAAGGTGTTGCATATGAAATCCTCACCCACCGTGGAGGTGGCAATTCGATTGATCGCGACTGACTCACGCTTCGAGCCTTCGCCTCTTGGTTCTCATCCTGCGCTGTCAGAATGAGCTCGATGGTGTACAGCTTGACCTCAATCGGCTGCGACAGCAGCTGCGTCCACGGGATGTGGATACGCAGTTCCTAGCAACGCCAGTGACTCCGTCAGTGAAAACCCCCAATGTGTCGGGCACTTAATTGGTTGGATCGCGAATCGACGTACGCGAATGAAGCCACGTGAAAAGTCAAACGACGCGGGGATCTCAAGACTTTCCTACAACCGCAAATGTCGCCGTCAGTCACCCCGTGGAAAGAGGCGTCGCCATGCGGGAGTCAAGTTCAACTCCGTACGAGCAGCACATGGCGCTTGATTTCAAGGTCATTGAGCACGAGGTCGCCGCCGAAAAGCCCAAGCCCTTCGAGCTGGATGCCCTCAATGTACTTGCTGAGGTAGAACTGCAGCGTCTGCGCGATGTAGCCGCGCAGCGGCGACGAGAGAATGTCCAGCATCCGCTGCTTCCCCCCCTTGCCGTCCGCTTTCCCTTTTTCACGCTGTGCGCGGGAAAGGTTCAACCAAGGTCGGACAAAACAATCGATTTTTTGTTGACAAAACAGATATTGATCAAAAATGAGATATTCTACGTCGAATCACGTTTTCAGAACACTTTGCGTCAAATGATTTTTATATCAAAATCAGTTTAGGATACCGGTATAGTACCGACAGAATTCCACCAACTGACGTCACTGTGCGAAGTGACAAACCAAACTTCCAGAAACGTGTGACGAGTCACAAAATCCGAAACGGAGCGACGCGCCACGCGTCACTTTGTTCTCACCCGCGACCCCATTCTCCCTGGAAAACTTCACGCACGCGAGAGACCCTCTCGAACCTTCTCGAGTCCACAAGAGAGACTGTGTGTGGGTTTGGTGGGTTCTCTACCGGGTGACTTTGCCTCACCGTGACTAGCTCCGCATGGATCTCTAGAATGGCGTGTGATACAAACTGGGTCTCGCCAGTGGCGAGACCAAGTTTGGCGAGTCGCCACCGACCAAAGGACGGACCGTTTATTGTACAGTACAACAGCAGGTGGGTCGCACGCAAATCGTCGTAACGGACTGTGGTTCAGAGCCAACAATCCGGGACGGTTCAGCACGTTGCAGCCACCAGCCCCAGTGGACGGCCATTCTCGCTCTCTACCGTCGGAACGCCACAAATGTATCCGTCCACTGCAGTTCTGTACGCACTCTTGCCAGCGCGACCGCGAGAGAGAACGCCGCTGTCGTCAAACCACACACAGTGGGCAGGGGAAAAGAGCCCACTCGTGTCTTGCAATGGGACATGCCTCTGTCTGATACAGTACGTTTTCGCACGATTGGTCACACAGTCATTAGCTAACCGCGTATCCTATTTTGATTGGCTGAAATCAAGAATACCGCCCTTTCATTGGTCGAAAGTAATAAATAGGAGGGTGAGTTGGAAATATTTCGGGCAGCTCCCCAAAAAAGACCTGCCTGGTCTTCTTCGCTTCCATTCCCCAAGCGACCTCGTGGTTGACTCCACCCGCTTCTCCCTCACTCTTCCTCCCTCTGAATCTCTCTGAACATGGCGGACGCACGAGACAACACGTGGATCGACGAGCAAGCGGCCGAGTACGCCGACCTCGTCGGCAGCTTTGTCGAGTCGGTGCACGATGAAGATACGGATGAGATGCTCGAGTACCAGCTCATTTGGGAGGGCGGCGATCTGGGCGTCGCGCTCACGCCCATCGAGAACGAACCAGTCGGCGTCATGGTCAGCCGCGTGACCGGCAAGGGATTCCCGTTCGGCATCAAGAACGTCGGCCCAGGGGACATTTTGCTGTCCATCAACTTGCGCGACACGACCAAGCTCACGCTCGACCAGGTCGTCGGGTACCTCCAGGAATGCGACCTGCCAGCGACGCTGCGCTTCAAGAAGGTGTCGCCAGACCTCGACAAGGTCACGGCGCCGCCCGCTGTGCCCCGTGTGAGCCATTTCCTGGTCACGAGCGATGCGCCGACGAGTCCGCAGGGCTCGCGACCGTCGCAGGCGTCGACGCGGGCGACGCGCCACGCGCGAGGCGTCTCCAACACAAGCAGCCGCGCGTCGCAGCAGCACGGACGCGTGTCGGTTGCGTCGCAGCCGCGCGCGTCCGACACAACGCAGCTGCCGCCACCGCCAGCGACGACCCGCCTGAGCTCGGGCGGCGCGTCCGTCACCGCAGCCCCGTCGCCACCAAAGCCCCAGCAGCAAGCGCCTGCGCCTGTTCCTACCCCCGTTGAAGAGCGGTCCGCACCTCCGCCACCGCCAGTCGCTCAGCCGCAGCCACCCAAGGTCAAGCCGGCCGCCCCACCTGTGGCGGCGGTCGCACCGGTGGTGGAGCGAGAAAGTACCGAGAGCTACCGCAGCTCGCAGGACCGCGAGTCGTGGAAGAGCAGCGACGATGGAGAAGACATCGACGATGCCCGTGCGCGACTGGCCGATCTGCCGCCGCCGTCTACTTCGAAAGAACCGCCCGTTATGCTCGCGCGCGGCGAATCCATTGAAGACGCTGAGCAGCAGCAGCGTAAGCACGCGCAGAGCGTCGCGATGCTCGGCGACTTTTCGACTCAGACCAACGGCATCCCCATGCTGCCCGAGGAGTCGCACACGGTCATGATTGCGTCGATCGACGGCGTTCCCCAGGTGCAAGACTTTGACTCGGACGGCTCGGACGACGTCTCGCCCGTGGGGTACCCCGTGCAGCCCCGCGGACCGCAGCGTCCAGGTTCGCCACCGTCGATCGACAACAAGCCCGACGTTCCACGCGAGTCGGTGCGCATGACCATGGACGGCGGTGCTGAGCCCATGATGAAGAGCCAGCCCATTGGCACGCTCCACGAGCTCTGTGCCAAGGGTAACTTGCGGAGCGCGCTGCAGCACCTCAAGGCCAATGGCCCCGACGCGCTGATTCAGCGCGAGGCCAACCACGGCCAGACGTGTCTGCATCTCGCTGTCAAGAGCGGCAACGTGCAACTCGTCAAGCACATTCTCGAGCTGTACGAGCCGGCCGACGAGCTCATCAATGTCGAAGACGACAAGGGCAACACGGCGCTCCACTTTGCTGCGACCAAGACGCCTGGCATGGTCCACGTGCTGTTGGAAACGGGCGCGAGCGCCAACGTCAAGAACTCGCGAAAGCTCACGCCGCTGATTATCTCGGTCATCACGTCCCGCGACGACAGCCCCATTATCCCACGCATGTTGCTCAAGTTTGGCGCCAACCCGAACGACATGCACGACAGCCAGACCGTGATCCACACGGCCATTGGCAGTGGCCGCCTGCAAATTGCCGGCGCGCTGGTCCACGCCGGCGCCAAGATGGACGTGGAAGACACGGAAGGCCGGAACATTTACGAAAAGCTCGACAAGAAGTCGGTGCGGTTCCTGATTTCGCACATTTACTTTCCGCCGACCTACATTACGGAAAAGGAGAGGTCGGACTGCATGCTGTGCCACAAGAAGTTCAAGTTTGGCCACCGCAAGAACAACTGCACGCACTGCGGACGCCTCTGCTGCTCCGAGTGCAGCGCGCTCACGGTCGAAATGTACAGGTTCCCCATGGGCTTTCCCGGCCGGATCCGCAAAGGAGCGGCCTGCCACGATCTCCGCAAGGTGTGTAAGACGTGCTATGGCGTTTTCAAGGAGCGCGGGGACGGCCCCCAAAAGGAAGAGAACCGGTTCTTGCAACGCGTGATCGGCATCGAGTGGGACGAAGTGAACCCGAACAAGCTGGAGGAGACCAAGGCTGCTGGACGCCGTGGCGGTACCCACATTTAGAGGACAACAATGCATGAGGAAAGCGAAAGTCTCACTTAACGCGACCAGATGGCTACATACCGGTACAGGATCTTTCTCCTGTCTCGACGACTAAATACATAGATAGAAACTCCACTTGCATTTGAGAACTGCAATCATCTCGAACATAATTGAGAAAAACTGGTTGATGGTGTTTATAGTTTGAACGCTTGGGACAAAGGCTCTGAATGAGGACACGTCAGTCGACCTTTGGTTATGTCTTTTAAGTTCAGTAGTTACACGAAAGCGAAAAGAAAAAGAGACTCACTCGACATGAACAAAATCGGTTCTGTGGGACCCCGAAAGTGCCTTCGGCTTGTCACCCTCTGAGTGGATCCCCGCAGCTACGTGGCGAGGCTGAGTAGCTCACAGCCGAGGAGACACTACCGTGGACGACACGGCACCAACCTTGGCCTGCTTCTTGCCCGTGCCCGACTTGAGGTAACACGCCGACTTGCCGTTCGAGTTGTAGTTGACGAACGTGTAGGCCTTGCACCCAGCAGTCTC
>JAADVZ010000672.1:0-17759 GCA_023335925.1 Pythium phragmitis | reverse complement strand
CCCAACAATGGGACCCCTCAAGTGAGACCATCTCCATTGAGCCTCAACGCGAAACCCACTTTCTTCCGCTCGCGCCTGGGCATCTTCAAGGGGGAGGAGTCCCGTTTTGCCATTCGCTGATACGTACTGTATCGTGAAAATCACGATCACGGTGAATGCCTGCACTGGACAGTCACTGCACGCGTCATCGTCTGTGCTGTGGATTGTCTCGCTCGCAGCAGATGGGATACTAGAGCATCTTGGTACAGTACTACAGTGATGTACAGTACTAATCTTCGGGGAGGGGAGGTCGGCCTCAGCGTTGGTTCCTCAGTTAGGAGACGATACCGTACCGGTATCATATCGTCAGGAAGTCCCGACGATGGCATCTCCGTTCAGTTCAGGCAGGCTACGCGAACATGAACTGCACGGCTACGTCGTACAATAGCTGCTGCGACACATCGATGCGTACCCGAACAAGAGTCGCGGCGGGAATGCACGCCGCTTGATGCGTGGATCGAGCCGCCGCAAAGCCGGGGCAAGGGATGGCGCGTCCTGGTGACCACGCGACACGAGACGGGCCTCGTGTCACGCAGTGCGTTGTGTTGGGGCATACAAACGCGATCTTCAAACGGCACGTTGTGTGGATGGTGGCAGACCCACAATAGAGTTCCTGTGGGGGTACGAGAACTGCCTCAGCTTCCGTTCACTGAAAAATCGTTGAGCGTCGGGAGGTTTACGGTGCCTCAATTACCGGACCGATATCGTAAATTGTAAATCACCCTCGAAATCCGACGGTGTGCGAGCGCGCACTCCCCTCACGAATCGTTTATGACGCACCGTACGGACGTATTACAGCGAGAGAAAAAGTTGCAAGAGAGAAAGAGTGATCATCGCTCAGTAAAAGCGTGATTGCATCCTTCAATCATTAACCCAATTATTAAGAACAAGGAATCTTGAAGTTCGACACAACTTCTGTACATGACTCAACACTCTTGAGTCATGTAGTTGCCGTCGTCAACGCTGCCCGAGACGTCGCGTGGCGGCGACGACAGTGTCAGCGAATTGATATTATTAAATAATAGCGTCATTGCCTCGCCGTCCTGCCGGTAGTAGCATCCGTCGTAGTACACTTCGGGCCGAACCGCGCCAAAGAATAGTCTTTCAACCATTGGCCCTATACACGAGCGTGGCCGCAGTGGAGCCTGCCGACGCCCAGAACAGTTCAATTCTTCCGATATTTGCCCAGTGCTCTCTCTCATTCGTGGCCAAAACACGAATGCCACATGTCGCATAATCCTAATGCCTAGTTTATCTTCATCTAGGACACACTACGTGTCTTTTGCGTGGTCCACACAATGCATATATGGATCTTCCTGAATACTCATTCTGGTGCACCATGTCGCTGCCGCGTGCGATGCTGGCGCTTCTCTGGCTGAGCGTCGCCATGAGCGCCGCGACCGCCTTTATGGACTTTAACCAGCCGTGTCCTGGTTTTCTGTGTGCGTCTTCGAAGAAACCCGTCCCCAAAAAGTACGTTTCCACTAAATCAAGACAAAAATCTCCCCCATGGCTCACCTCACTGTCTTTGCGATGACAGGGACTACGTGTTCACGGCCAACGGCTGCGGCACAGCGGCGCTGCCGATCCACTCGGACACGGACTTTTCCGAGTGCTGCAACTGGCACGACGTCGTACGTATGGGAACGAGGATCGTGGGTCCGGCCTTTCTCGCTTTTCTCTGACGATTTGTATGCGTTAACCCTAGTGTTACAGTACATGCGGCATGAAGAAGGCGACGTGCGAGAGGCGGCTCGACAAGTGCATGCGCGACGTGTGCAAGGCGACGCGCGACCCGGAGGCCCGTGAAAAGTGCGAGTCGACGTCCAAGCTCTTTGCACTCGGCGCGCAAATGGCCGGGTGCCCGGCCTTCCAGGCGTCGCAGCGCGAGGCCTGCACGTGCGTGGCCGCAGCCAAGGTCGAGCACGCCCACCGCCAGCGGCTCGTGCACTTCTTGACGGAGAACAGCGCATCCGAGGATGAGCTCAAGCCAGCGCGCATCGAGGAGCTGTTGGTCAAGTACAAGGGACAGGAACCGAAGATGTTTCTGCGGCTCGCCATGAAGTACCCAAAGGCCATCCGAGTCGACACAAAGAAGGCCAACTTCATGGAAGACATGTTCAAGCCCCTGGACCTGGATGGGATGAAGAAGAAGGACTCGTTCACGACAGGCCTTGAAGAGATGGACGAGGCAGAGAGCAAGAGCGAGCCGCCCGTGGACGAACACATTGAGCTCTGAGACTTGAGGTGTTAAAATCTCTAACTACGTCTCCTTGGCCACGTCGCTGTAGTACTCTGGCTTGCACAAGTTCACGCCGTACTCCTTCAGGCTGCAAATACACAAATGCGTTGTACTAGCAGACATACGTACAGTATTGAGTGAATAAGATGGCGGTACCTGGCTGAGAGATCCTCCATTGTGAGCACGGCCTTGGCCGAGGCGCCACCGCTCGCGGGCACCGCTGCGCTGTTGGCCGCGCGGATCCGCTGGTACTGCATCGCGTCCTGCGACACGTCGAGCAGAAACTTGTGCGCTGCCAGCGACACCATCCGCAGGCTTTTGGATCGCCAGGAGCTCAGTATGTCACTATTGGAACGTCACCTCAAAGGTCGATACGGTACGTACACGCGCGGGTCGTTGGTCGTGAAGCCGACCTGCTGCAGGTAGAACTGCACGAGCTCGTCGGGCACCGTCGGGGCAAAGTCGTCGAGCGTCTCCAGAAACTCCTTGAGCTGCGCCGCCTCGCGGTCGTCGGTCGCCATCGGCATGTGGGCTTTTCGCGTCTGCGCGGGTACACGCAATGTCACTCAAACGAGAGGACTTCGGCTGTACTGTAGCTGATGAATTAAGTACGATATCGATACCAATACGTTGATGGCTACCCTTCCAACATGCGACGTGTGTCGGACCAAGAGCAGACGTACAATCTCGTATTAAGACGCTTCTACTTGTTCCTACTGCTTGACCGACGCCGGCAGCAAAAACTTGCGGCCCGTCTTCTTGTTGAACGCGATCACTTCGGCGCGCACCTTGCGCTTCTCCAGCAGCTTGTGGCGCGTGCCGGCCGTGATCACAGCGTACGGATCCTCAGGAATGAGCTCAGTAAAGAGCCCAAACTTTTCCGTGAGCCGGCGCACTTTCTTGTAGTGGCGTTCCGCGAGCGGCAGCGCGCCCATGTCGTCGGCCTGCTCGAGCAGCACGAGCGCCTTGCGCAGGAACCGGTGGCGCGCGTAGTGGTCCACGAGCATGCCGATCGTAATGGCGTCGGCGGCCATGGTGCCGTCGGCGACCTTTTGCTTGTAGTCTTCAAACAACGTCTCGGCCCTGGGCGTACGGCGCGCGCGTGTGTACATTTGCATGAGCACGCGGTACGTGTGCACGTTCGGCTCCACGCCGTGCTTGGGGAACGCCTCCTGGAAAAAGTGCTCGGCGCGCCCGAGACGCAGCGCGTTCGCGTACACGCTCAGCATGGACGTGAGCGTCACGACCGACAGCTCGTCGGCGTGCGCGCCCTTGACAAACTCGTCGAGCAATTGCTCGGCGCGCGAAATGTTCCCCGTCTGGAACCGGCCAAAGTCGCTCAGGTCCATGGCACGCAGCGTGAGCGGATCGTCTACAGATGGATCGTCCGTGAGCGCCAGCGCGTCCTGCGCGCGGATCGCCTCGATCTGCTGACGCTCCTCGGGCGTCAGGTCTCCCTGGCGCGTGGCTGCCTCCATAGCCTCGTCGCTGTCGTACTCCTCGCCGTCGTACTCTTCTTCCTCGTCGTCATCGTCGTCCTGGACGCCGTCATAGTTCCAGTTTTCCATGCTCGTGACCTGCTTGAACGGCCGCGTGAGGTCAATCTCGCGCCCATCCTCGTCATACTCGAGCGGATCCTGGCGGATCTCTTCAAGCGGCGGCAGCGGCATCTTGTTGCGCGGCGCCTGTCGCACGACGCGCTTGATCTGCGCACGCGCATACACGTTGAGCATCGTGCTGATGGTGCGGTCCGTGATCGGCACCTTGTGCTTGCGCATGTGCTGTAGGATCTCTTCGGCTTGGATCACGTCGCCCTGCTTGGCGCACGCGTGGAGCACGTTGTGGTACGTGAACGGGTCCGGACGGTAGTCGTACAGCTCGTGCATCTCGTGGTAAAACTCGACGGCCTTGTGGGCAAAGTAGTGCGACTTGGCGCACGCCAAAATCAGCGCATTGAACGTCATGTGCGTCGGCGTGAGCCCGCAGTCGAGCAGATCCTCGTACAGATTAATGGCGCGCTCGATGCGGCCGATCTTGGCGTAGCCGTTGATGAGCACCGTGAAAGCCACGACGTCCGGCTCGGTCACGCGGGACCGCATGAGGTGGAACGTCTTGAAGGCCTTGTCGACGTCGCCCTCGCTGATCGCGGCGTGCATGAGGATCGTAAAGCTCGCCTTGTCGGGCGTGAAGCCGGCCAGCTGCATCTTCTCCATAATGTTGTACGCCCACTGGACCTTGCCGGCCTTGGCGCACACGTTCATGACCGAGTTGTACACGGCCAGCTCAGGCTGCACGCCTCGTTCTTTCATGCGGCCCAGCGTGCGCACGGCCTGCGCAGGGCCACTGGCACCGGCGTGCACAAGCGACACGACGTAGTACATGTACGTCTTGTAGTCGGGCGCGATGCGGTGCGGCACGCTGTCCAGTGCCAGCAGCTCCGCATCGTCGGTCGTCGCGAGCGCCTCGCTCGTACTGGCCGCCGCCGCTGTCACGAGGGTCGCATCGGGCGGCGTCGCGCAGTTCTTCTCCATGCGCGCGAGCAACACGTTGGCCTTATCAAAGAGTCCTTTTTCGGCGTACACGCGCATGAGCAAGTTGTAGTCGTCCACACTGAGTTCGTGGCTGGTCTCGGACGCCTCTTCTCCTTCTTCCGCCAGGCGCTGCTGCACCTCGTCCAGCACTGCACTGTCGCCACGCGCGAGCGCGTTGAGCTTGGCGAGCACATCCTTCTCATCCAAATCCGCGAGCGACGCGTCGGGTTCGTACACGTAGTCTCCTTCAGGGCCGAGGTTATTCAGGTACTCGAATACATTGTCCAGCTCCTTGTTGAGCTCGTCGTCGCCCTCGAGCTGCTCCCAGAGCTGCTCGTTGCGCTCGTTCTCCCTTCCGCGTTCCTTGAGCGCGCGCATGCTCTCGACGTGGGTCTTGTGCGGCGCCGTGTCGCGCTTGAGCTTGTCCTTCTTTTTCATGCTCTTTTTGCGGAACTTGGACGACTTGACCACAAACGCCGAGTGGCCGCCGAGCCGCTTGGCGAGCACGCGCGTGGTCGCAATGCCACGAGCATCAGTCGGCGACAGAGATGACGGTGGGAAGATAGAGCCAAATGGTACGGCGGCAGCGACAGCGGCTCCCAGCGTGCGCGGCGGCAGCACGTGTGACGAGGAGACGCGGCGCGCCAGCGCGGCCGAGGCTAGCAGGAGCGACGCCATCCAGATCGAAGAAGAGGAAGATTGAATGGAGAGCTCCAAGCGATTGGCGCAGAAACACAATGGAGGCAGAGTGATGATCATTCTGACCATATAACCAAAACAAGGTGAGATATTCTCACGGATTGTAGATCAAGACGAGATGACAAATGGATGACTACTTGGTAGCCACGTCTCTTCTCAGCACCATAATCTAATGCGGAAACTTGCGGAAACCACAGGCCACGCCCTTGGTGGCCACGAGCGTCCACGGTGACTTGGCCTTGAAGTAGCACGTGCCACCCTGGTAGTCGTTCCAGCTCCACCGCTCGCATGAGCCACGGCTCCTGCAGAGCCCGCCGCACTTGTCGGCGCCGCCACGCGCTGAGCCAATGTCCGCGGCGCTGAAGTCGCAGTCGTTGCCCCAGAAGACGTCATCGCCGGCTGCGTACGTGAAGCAAATGCCATTCCAGAGCTTGTCGCAGCCCAACGCAGCACGCGTCGACACGGCCGCGACCGACGCGCACACGAGAAATAGCGTACGGAGTGCGGAGACCGCCATGGAGAGAAAAGAGGGCAGAAGAACGGAGAGTCTTGTGGAGGAGAGTAGGCAAAAGAAGGAATGCAGCAAGCGCTAGCTCACGGCGAACTGGGTGAAATGGATGCTGGTCGACTCGCTAGAGAGAGAGAACTCGCAGAACAACAGAGCTCATCATCGTAGTAAAGCGACCTGGCACAGTTGTTCGTGACAACCAAAACAAGGTGAGATATTATCAGTTGGATTCAAATCAAGGTATACTATTGACTACTTAGTAGTCACAAATGTTGCGTTCTGACTCGAAATGGTCATCAATGCGGGAACTTGCGGAAGCCGCATTGCACGCCCTTGGCGTCCACGAGCGTCCACGGAGACTTGCTCTTGAAGTAGCACGTGCCGCCCTGGTCGTTCGTCCAGCTCCAGCGTTCACACGTGCTGCTTTTTTTGCAGAACCCACCGCACTTGTCGGCGCCGCCGAGCGCCGAGCCGCTGTCGATGCCGCTAAAGTCACAATCGCTGCCCCAAAAGACATCGTCGTTGGCCGCGTACGTGAAGCAAATGCCATTCCAGAGCTTGTCGCAGCCTAGCGCTCCGCGCGTCGACACGGCTGCGACCGCCGCGCTCGCGAGCAGCAGCGTTTTGCTTGGGGAGACCGTCATAAAGAGAGATGGAGAGAGAGAGAGAGGCACGAGGTGTGGGGAGAAGGGAAAACGGAGTGTGAGGAGAGATCACACCACACACAACGATGATGGCTGGCGTGTGAGAGACAAGCGAAGTGCGCAGTATGATGGGTGTGGGGGTACCCTTACGCAGCCACTACAACATGTTACGAACCGTTATCGAGGGAGACTGAAAGCGGAACATGGCTACAGTTTGGCGGATTGGAGAGCCTTTTTCTCTTCACCGGTCGAGCACGACGTCAAAGTCGATGTACTGGGCGTAGTGCTCGCCACAGCGAAGCACTTTTTGTCGGTCTGTCGGGTTGAACTTGGCTACAAAGTTAGAGGAAACAAACCATGAAATCAAAGGTGAGTACTTTGCGTCCCAAGCCTTTCTCCAAACCGCAGCTCCGTATTGTACGCTCACCTGTGAACCGCGTGATCTTCTCCATGGCTTCAAACGTCGTCACGGGCGCGTAGAGCACGGGTAAATTCGCGCTCGTGATTATGTCCATGATGTACGGCTGCGGCTGGTCGACGGGCGGCACGCCCGTGAGGATCAACCCTCCATTAAACTTCTCGCCCGTGCGCGCTTCGTAGTTTTGTCCGTGCGACAAAAAGCCCAAAATGATATCATTCCGCGATGCGTGCGTAACGAACAGCGTGTCGTTGTAGTCGTTCGACGAGAGCTTGACAAGGAAGCGCCGCAGTCCCGACGTCACGAGCGACGTCTTAGTGTACTGGTGGAACCGCCGCTCGCGGCCAGACAGCATGGGTTTCTTGAAGAGCCCTTCAAAGTCAAGCATGCTGCAGTTCTCGAGCACCGACAAATTGGGCACGACGCCAATGAGTGGAATGTCCCACTTCTCGAGTGCCTTGGGGAAATACTCCCGCACCATCTCGAGCTTGTCCGGCCGCACTTTGTTGAGAATCACGCCGCGCACGCGGACGCCGTACTCGCGGCACAGCGAATAGTTGAGCGCGAGGTCGTCAAAGGCCGAGCCGATGCCGCCGTTCGCAATGAGGATCATGTCGATGCCCAGCTCGGCGGCCACGCGCGCGTTGTTGACGTCGACGATCGAGCCGACGCCCGTGTGGCCCGTGCCTTCGACGATCGTGTAGTCGTTCTCTGCCGTGATGCGCTCAAAGCTCTGGCGGATCTTGCGCAGCTGCGACTCGAGCGTGATCTCGCCGTCGAGGAACTTGCGCGTGTACCCGGGCGGGATCACCACGGGCGACATGTCGGCGTAGTGGCACTTGGTCAGGTGGAAAATCTCTAGAATTAATAGAGTATTAGATCGGTCCTGGGCCGTCCAAAAGGGCGCGTTCCGATACGCACCTTTTGCGACAGCGACGTCCTTGTCGACACGCATCGAGCTGTTCTCAACCAGCACGCTCTCTTGGCCCACGGGCTTGAGGAAACCGATATTGTCGATGCGGCTCGTGAGGCCGTGCAGGATGCCGATGCAAGTGCTCGTCTTGCCGACGTGCTGGCGCGTGGCCGCGACGTACACGGCCCGTTTCTTCATTCAGACCCACCAATGCGACGTCGCGTGATCGAATGGTGGCGCTCTCAGCGTCTAATTCTCACTACCGAAGGAGATACAGCCCCGCGAAGATGCCGCGTTTGCCGTCGTGGGGCGGCTGCGACCGTCAAGATCTTGCTTGCTGTTTCCACATGCTTCAACCACCTCTCCGAAAACTCTGCAAAAACCGATGTGGAAGACGCATGCATCCTCTTAAAACCGATGTTAATACCGGTTTCAGCAGAAACTACTACTGTAAAACTACTGCATTAGTGGAGTGATGGATATTAATACCAGCCGTACATGAGGCCTGCTCACGCTTCTCGAGCTCAGTGAGGCGTAGGCCTCCATCGGCATGGGCCTGGCAGCTCAACAATGGGGGCTCATGAGAAGTCTGTCATATGATCCACAAGAGGCTCTTGGGTGATCCTGATCCCCGAAGGCCAGTGGGTACGGTCTGTCAATACTGAGGCGCAGTTGTACGTTGTCCAGAGGGTTCCGATGCGGTCACGACGTCATCACGCCGTCCGTCTCGCGCACGTCGACATCCGGGGGATAGAACAAGATCTCAAACATGTTGCAGTCGACGCGGCCGTCGACGAGCCACGGGCGCGAGAGCAGCAGTTCGTGGTATTCCACAGACGAGTCGTTGAGCGCGACGGTCTCGCAAAAAGGGGAGCCGCCGAGAAACAACATCAGGCGGCTCAGGACCGCCTCGTCGATCCAGAGCGGCAGCGGGTGGGCGACGAGCGACTTGTCCACGAACACGGCGCTGAGCGGGACTAGGGAGGTGTCGACGTTGGCGGGCAGCGTCGTGATCGGGTTGCCCGAAAACGAAACGAGACCTCCCAGCTGGAAGGCTTCTGGTGGGAGCTGCTGGATCTGGTTATGGCTCAGCGACATTTCGATCGCGCCCAGCTCGACGAGCCCCATGGGAAACTCTGTAAGCGCGGCAAACTCGACGTGCAGCACCAACTGCGTCCGCCAGTGCTCGTGTAGCGTGTCGGGCAGCCGGTTGAGGTTCGAGCCGGATATCGTGAGTCCCCTAAAGCGGGGAGAAAACTGCGATGTGCGCAGCCCCTCGGGCAGCGTCGCGTTGGAAAAGTTGGTGCGTATAAAGTACGCGTTCCGCAGATTAGGGTGGTCCGTGTGCGTGAAAGGCGCGTCGCCTTCCCAGGTCGCGAGCGTCGAGTTGTACATCTTGAGCCCAATGAGGTTGTGAAAGGTCTGGAGCCGCCGCGTGAACTCGACGTGCGCACAGTGGCGCACTACGATCTGCAGTAGCAGCTGCGAATCGAGGCTCTGGAAGATGGCCTCAAACTCGGCCTGTGTGCCCAAGAGATGTCGGTCCGTAAAGCAGTTGATCTCCACGAGGGCGCACGCCGGCTGTGGCGTCAGCCATGGACGAATCTCGAGTGCGCAGGACAGAGGGTTCGGCTTGAGCTCGGCGTGGCAGTGGATGGCGAGGATGAGAAAGCCCCCAAACACCATGAGCCGGTGCGTCCACCGCGTGAGCCGCTCGCGGCGTGGCGTGGGTGCTGCGTGCAGTGGGGCTGGCCCTGGTGTCAGGGCGGATTTGGGGGCGATGCCCACACGGCTCGCTGGCTTGCGCTTGAGTAGTTTCTTGATGTCGTCGATGGCCGCGATCATGCCGAGCGAAAACACGGAGCGACTGAACGCGTCGAACCACGTGAGGATGGCAATCTGCGGCATGTCGTTGAGCAGGCGGATCATCCACGTCTCGTTGCTGTAGAGCGACGAGGCGAACGTTCCCGTGCTGGGGTCGTAGTCGGCCAGGTAGTCGCGCGCGAGCCACGCCGAGACGCCGACGACCGAGACAAAGTCGAGCGCCAAGTCGCAAAGCAGACCGAGCAGCCGCTTGAGAGCGTGGTCGCGGCCGCTGAAGCGATGGAGCATCGGCGTCGACCAGCAGTTGATCATGAGAATCGTGACATAGAAGCGGTTGAGCTGCTGCCGCGGCAGCAGGCGGTTCATCATGTACGCCTGCTGCGACTGGAGAATCGTCTCGGTGAATTCCCGAACAAGGAAGAACATTTCATAGTCGTGGCTCTCGACATCAAACAACCCTTTGTAGGCCATCACGCTTCCGTAGAGGTAGGCGAATCCTCTCCCTACGTACGTGGACCGGGCCCTGACGAAGAGACGTGCGAAACCTTTCGGCCTTCTGATAGACGCCAGCAGAGAAGCTGTTAGTGACGCGGAGCGACCTGCGTGGCAGCAGCGCCTTCCGACTTGGAAGAGTGCGGTCGCGGGTGTCACCAGCAACAGGAACGTGTAGAGCGCGGCAAAGACAAAGTGGACCGTGCTGACTCCGTCGAAGAATTGCAGGTCGACCGCTAGCGAGTTGTACGAGAAGAGCATGAGGAGATCCGTCTCTGGAAGCACCGAGTAGGCAACCCCCGCAAGGAAAAAGTAGGCTGCGCTCATGGCGTAGAGGAGGTGGATTCCAAGGTGAGCAAGCGTATAGCCCGTGGGGGAGAGGAAGACGCCAAATGTCTGGTGGGGCTTGTCCAAAGGCAGAGGGGCAGCCTTGGGCCGCACTTGCGCCGCGAGCGGGATGACACTGGCGGACGGACCATGCTTGGACGCGGGTCCGTGCATCGTGGATGAAAGGAAGAGTCGTTGGTGCGTGGAGAGGACGTAATTGAACTCTTGTGCAGAAGATGCCGACGAGGAGAAACCCCCGTGGGTCGAGAGAATACGACCACTTCAGTGTCCGCGTAGCATCGGGAGTCAGTCAGCAGTCCACGCCAACAATACGCTGGTACGGCAGGGTGGAGTGCTATTGTTAGAGGACCAACAGTGCCGACATGCTCACAATGGCGACGCTACGCACGCACTTGGTGACAACGTCATGATAGTCAATTAGAGTCTTCCCGCCACAGGATCCCCTCAAAAAGCATACCTGGTGTTACACTACTTTACGTAATCCCTTGTTCCGCTTTCTCGATTCCACTGACGAATGACGTCAGCCACGGCACAGACATTTGCGACGATGGCGTCGGCCTCGGGAAACCTGTCTGCGTCGTCAACGTCCATGTCGCGGCGGTGGAACACGTCAGGCTTTTGTCGCTTGGCGTCGATCCAAATCGTGCGAAAACCCGCGCGCTTGGCGCCCGCGACGTCGGCCTCGTAGTGGTCGCCCACGTGGACAATCTCGTCTCGCTTTAGAGTGTTGTCGAAGTGGGTAAACGCCGCGTCAAAGATCGCGGCTGCCGGCTTGGCCGTGCCAACGCCCTCGGCCGAGACCATGAAATCCATGTGCGATTGAAAGAACGCCGGCAGTCGATCCAAGAGACAATTGCCGTTCGTGATCACGCCCATGGCCACAGCGCGCTTCCCACCAGTGTTAGTGTCCGTGCGTAGCTCTTCATGGAGTTGCTGTAGCAACAGCTCGACGCCGTCAAAGAACTCGGGCTCGCTGCGTGGGATCAGAAACGCCTGGAACGCCTCCTCCAGGAATCGCTCGAGCGCGGCCTCGTCGTACTTGGTGATCTCGTGGGTCCACCCGCCGGCGTCGGCCACGCAGCGTCGGAGCGCGTGCTTGCGCAGGAACGTATAGTCGTGGGCCTTGTCAGGCAGTTCGCGCTGCAGTTGGCCCAGCACGGCGTAGAACTCAGCCGGGGGAAAGGCCGCCGCGACGCGCGGCGCCTGCGTCGCGAGAAACGAGTGAAACGCAGCGCTCGCGCGGCGGATCACGGTCGCGCCGCACCAGAGCGTGTCGTCCAAGTCGAACGTCACGCCGCGCACAGCAGAAGAGGAGGAGGAGGCCATGAGTGTCTCTTGATCTCAGGAATTCTTTGGACCTCTTCGCGACAGTATCCGATGAGAATCAGATGGAGTCAGATTTCTTATTCTGTCCATCACTCTGAGACGCCAATGGTGGCCATTGGCTGGAATGGGATCACTTAGAAAAAAACGTCGCGAGACGCATGCTGACGCAGCGGGGTCTGCGCCGCGTGCTGCGCGCCGCCACCGCATCTGCTGGCCCCTTGAGTGCGCCTACGACTCACGCTGTCCATGGCAGTGCGCTGTGGTTCCCACACACTGTGATGCCCGCGCCCCATGCTCGTCAATGGGCGCCGCCTGGCCGCGCTTGCCACAGCGTGTCCGGTCGGTCACTGTCCAGCGAAGCAACCACCGACACGCCGCAGCTTACGAAGCGCCAAAGGAAGATCCAGTCGCATTGGAACGTGCACCGCGCGATCGTCGTCGACAAGACGCCGCTGCCCGAGGTGTTTGCACGGCTCCGCCACGAGGTCGCGCGGCGTGGCGACGAGACGTCCATTCGGCTGCGGCAGGCGATCGATGTGTTCTACTTCAACTGCGCTCAGCAGGCACCCACTCTGGATGCCGCGTTTGTGGGCGAAATCATCGCGTACTTTGAAGAGTCACTGCTCCAGCCGGCGCAGCAGCGGCACGCAGAGGACCCGTCGCATGCGCTCAGCGACTCGTTGAACGACGGAGTCTTCGCGGCGGTCGTGCGACTGCTGCTGACAAAAGGAGACAGGCAGCGCGCGTGGGAGATGGCGCAAGTGACTGCGACCGTGACGTCTGGCAAAGTGCATTTCCGGTCGGTTGGGCCGATTCTCGACTTTGAGTGTCGCGAGGGGCACTTTGCGTCGGCGCTCGCGCACTGGCGGCAGCTCAAGCAGCAGGAGATGGAGTGGACCAAGACCATGGAGGATACGCTCGTGCAAATGGTGATTGCGTGTCAGCGGCATTACCACCATGACAGCAGTGACCCAGCCGACGCGGCCCACGTCGACATGGCCGAGCTGCTGCGCGACCTACGGCTCGCGTGCCGCGAGATCTCGCCAGACAACGCCTCTCGGCTGCGACACGTGTTCCAGGCCTGCGGGTTCTCCGTCAAATCCGTACCCGACAACGTGTCGGTCATGCCGCAGTGCAGCGCGTGCGGCACGACGCTCACCAAGGACACGGTCTCCCCGTCCGAGCACGACAAGATCGTGCAGTTCATTGAGACCAACGTGCCGCTCCGCAACAAGAACGTGACCATCTCGACCAAGGAGTTCCTCACGCCATTCAAGCGCTGGCTTCTTGCTAAGCACGCGTCGGCCCGCGCACGCGGCAAGCTCCACTTTATTCTGGACGGTCCCAACATCGCGTACCTCAACCAGAACTTTGACCACGGCCGCTTCCGCTTTGACCACGTCGACCGCGTTGTCGACATGCTCGAGCAAGAGGGCCACACCGTGTCCATTACGATCCCGTCGCCCTACTTGGAGGCCACCTCGCGCATCTACATTCGCACGCGAAAGGCCAAGGAAATGAGGCGCCAGCACGGCAAGGTCGCGACGCGCCAGCTCACGCCCGAGGACGCGGCGACGATCGCGCGGTGGCGTAGTCGTAACCTCCTCTTCAGCTGCCGCACAGAGCACCTCACGGACGACATGTTCTGGCTCTACGCGAGTGCGCTGCTGGGCGACCAAGCACGCGTGGTCACGAACGACCAGGGCCGCGACCACGTGTTTACGTTGCTGAGCCACCGCACGTCGGGCATGACGACATCGGACCTGCGCGACGAGCACCGCCTGTCGATGGACCTGCTGGACCGCTGGCGCGAGACCGCGATCGTCAACATCGAGATCCAGCACGGCGAGCTCTCACCGGCGGAAAAGCTCATGCTTGAGAAGCGCGGCGTCAATAGCGGCATCGTGATTCCGATTGAGAGCATCAAGCTCATGCATCCAACGCCGTTCTCGCGCGTGCCGCAGCTCTCGGCGACCGGCCACGAGCTCCACTTTCCCATCGCCGACGCCCACGGCGCGCCCTCCAAGTGGCTCTGTGTGCATCGGCCCAAGACAGACACAAGCTAGAAAGCGAAATACAGTAGAGCCCGAGTGCGTATTTTCGCACATAAAACGGGCGATTGGTTTGGGCCGTATAGAAGTTGGCCGCATGCGAGTCATAGTCGTGGCTGTACGCCAGCCAGGGCACGGCGTGGTGGCCAAGGACCAACGGTTGGTCGCGATCAGCGTTGTTGCGGCGAACAAGCGCTCGCTTGGCGAAACCCCATTTCTTTCGAGAAAGAGAGTAATATTTCTTGTTGTGTGCCACGCAGGCTATAGTAGTCGCAAACAAAACCAAAATCCTCAAGCAAAAGTCAAAGCGCAAACAAAAGAGAAATCACTTGTCCCGTTACGCTCTGCTGGCCGTGTGGCAGACGCAGGGCGACGCCGCGCAGGTCCAGCAAAACGTGTGGCCGTGGGGGCAGTACATTGTACTGCAGCCCGACTGCTTCTGCACGCCAATGCCACACGCCGGGCATTGCTTGCCGCGCACCTTCTTGACGACACGCGCGTACTCTTGGTCGCTCTTGAGGTCCGACGTGCGCCAGTCTTTTTCGCGCACGAACCGCTCGTACTTTGTCATCTTGGTCTTGGGCAGCACGCGGCGCACGTAGTCAACTGGGAACTCTTGCCCGCAGCACCGGATCGGCACGAGCGAGCGGTCGTCGAGGCTCAGTCGTGCCATCGTCGACAGACACGAGAGGCAGTACACGTGGCCACAAGGGCCACTCAGTCGGTCCCCGACAGCGACCACGTCGGTCATGCACGAGACGCACTCGGCTTTTGGCTGTGAGACGGTCGTATCGGGGGTGGGAGCTAAGGCGTTTGTGTCGGCAGTGGTAGTGGGGGCCTCGCTACGCAGTCGCTTGGTCTGCGACCGTTGGATCGCTGGGGTAGCGACTTGCGTCTTTCGCTTTGTCACGTGCGTGGGCATGGACGCGATGGCGTCCGCTCGTTTTGCCACTAGCGCCTCGTACTTCGCCTGCAAGCGAAGGCTAAGCACCGGACGGAGGAGATCGACGGGTACCAACTGATGGCAGCAGCGCATGGGTACACCGATGCTGCCTTGGTCTTCATTCACAACGGCGCGCTTGCAGCGCTGCTGCACGCACGCGCGGCAGTACGTGTGACCACAGGGTAAGAGGACCGCCGTGTCGGTGCCCGTCAGCACCGTCGAGCACGTAGCGCACACATCCTCCAGACTTCTAGCGTCACCCAACAGGTCGGGGACTGCAGCCCTGGGCGCCTTGCGTTTGCCCTTGCCCTTGCCCTTCGCTGGCGCCACCACCGGTGCTGCGGCAGCGTCGACGCTACCCGGGGCGGCTTGAGAAGTGGGCATTAGTGTGAGAGCACTACTGGCAATGGCAGCCGAGCGTGGCATCTCCTTGCAGCAAACTGGGTCGCCATCCTTGCTGGCTTCGCGGAGTCCCGCGCCGCACTCGTCGCAGTACACATGACCACACGGCAGCAATCTGTCGAGGTGATCTCCAGGCGCCGCTGCCGAGAGCTCCGTGAAACGGCCGCAAAAGTCACACGCCGCCGCCAGCGCCGTTGCACCGGTGATCGCGAGTTGCTTCTTGCGCTCGACGTCGTGCGCCGTGAGGTATCCGTAGAACGCGAGCTCCGAGGCGTGGAGAACACTTACGAGCACGGCGGCCGGCACGGACAGCTCACAGCAGCGCAGCGGAAGCAGATTCGCGGGTGCGTTCATCGCAACGCGAGCGCGATTGGCGAGACACGACACGCAGAAGACGTGGTCGCACCGCAAGCGGAAGACCTCGTGCTGGTCAGTGCGCCAGCAGCCACGACACGCCACAGACGTGGAGGTCTTGGCGGTTCTCGCCATCGTTGGTGAGACCGAAAATGAAGGAGACTGAAAAGGGAATCACCACTAACGGGGGCTTCTTTCTCGACGGCGTGGGACGAGGCGTGTGCATCATGCAGCGATCAGATCTGAAGCTAAGAACCACGCACGTCAACAACCACATGCAGCCATCGCCAGCGTCACCGGTCTCTACCATCATTGGCGAGAGCTACACCAGTTTCGAAATGATACTCCCAGTGGGCCCGCACAGCTTCGCCTTCGTGCGACCGTGCCGTGTTGATGCGCAAAATGTCTCCGAGAACCTTCCACGAAGCCAGCGTATTGGTCTGCCAGAACGCTGGCACGATCAGATCCGAGTCCCACTCCATGACACGATATTCGTCAGCTGAATACACCAAGTGAAATGATGAATCTGAAGTCTATTACGCGCAATTGAATGTACCTAGTAGCTTCAGAGGGGGCGGACGCCCTAAAGAAAGGAAGAGGAAGGCCAACGCGGCGGTCGACAGTGTCGGCCAGCCACGGGTGGAGATCATTGCTCACCTGGAAGTGGAAGGAACCATGCCCAGAGCGTGCCGTAGGATGGAACACCTGCGAGCTGGTGCGCGTATCCATGGCTAAATTGGCCAGCGAGTCGGCCATTCGATTGTGCGCCCGCACGTTGTGGGTCCAGTGCTGCACATTGAGTAGATCTGCAAGTCGGCGTGCCTGGGAGTAGAGCCGGAGCAGTTGAGGGTTCTTGGGAGGTCGGTTACACCAAGTGAAATGCCTGCAGTACTTGCTTCATGGCCTTCATATGCTTCTTCTTGCTTCCGCCGTTTCCAGCATCAAATAGTCCTTGGCCTTCAGGCCGTGTGCGGCAGGATCTGGCCCGTGTTCTTGTGCTTGAAGACTTCGCGGATAAAGTCGATCAGCAGAAACGGATCCAAAATCACCGTGTTCCCCAACAGCGCGACGCCCAGGTCTTCGTACCTCAACACGTCGCCGAGATCGTGTAGCGTCTGCAGAATGGTGCGACACTGTAACGTCCAGCTTAGCTGGAAGCGAGACTACGGGTGCAAATACTCGTGAGACCGGTTGGAAACACTTCCGGCCTTGGCTGCTTCTCAGATCCGCACGATCTCTTTCAGTACACGAGTGTACGTGCCAGGCAAACCGAAACAGTAGTCACTCCTGATGATCAAGTCTACGATTTTCGCTATTGCGTCTTGGGTCGACGGCGTCGGGCTGCCGAACGACAATGAGACGCACCCATCGCATCACTGAGTCTTCGACGAACTCGTCCAGCAACTTGGTCTCCTGGAAATCGTGATCGGTAAAGATCACGGCTTGCATGTACGCGATCACGAGCGCTCCGAGCTCGACATTGCATAGTCCAAATCCAACGTACTGAGTAGATATCTTGGAAAGCGGATTACTCTGAGAGGGGGATTCACCACACTACCTCAAGTGGATCGCCGTTATCAGTTTTCTATTACTACCGACTACAGTGTCAGACACACCAACTCACATTCGCAAAGTCGGGGTCGAACTTCACACACACCATTGCGTACTCAAGTCGTGCCTGTATCACCGCGAAATCAAATGTACTACAAGTATATGTACCATCGCACTGCACTCCTATCGATTCGCTCCAATGAGCACGACCGCGCACAAGTCGCCTTCAATAGGTCCAGTTCATTTCTTCGCCATGAGTCGCGCGATCTTGCCCCAAATCTCGGCCGGCGGCATCCACTTGCGAGACGATGGCCTTGGTCTCATTTCCAGCAACCGCTTCATATCAATCTTCGACTTCTTGTCCGTCCACGCAAAGCTCGACACACGCAGACCCGGATTCTCGCGTAACACTTTCACGAACGCTTCACACAGCTGCTCGAAACTGTCCCACAAAATATCCACCTGCTCATCACT
>JAADVZ010000671.1:0-17798 GCA_023335925.1 Pythium phragmitis | reverse complement strand
CACAATAGTCACGCCTGTGACTATTGTGCGATAGAACGAAGACACGCCTGGGAGTTGTTTGTAGACTACCGCTCGCAAACAGAGAGGGTCGTCACATACAACGTCTTTGATGTCGACCGCGGCGCCGTTCTCGACAAGAAACTTGACCACGTGGACATTGGGATCTTTCCCATTTACTGCCCAATGCAGCGGGGTACCTTGCAACTGTCTCACACCATTGGGGAAAAAATACAAGTTCAGGGAACGCTTCAATCAATCCCCTCCGCTAGAGTTTGCACGTACGCCCTCCCCTTCTTCCGACTTTGCATTCACATCGGCGCCGTGCCTCACCAAGAAGCCAACCACGGGGAGCGATCCGCTCTTGGCCGCGCAGTGGAGAGGCGTGAAGAATTCGTTGTACGTGTCCTGCGCGAGCGCATTCACGTCCGCGCCCTGCTCCACGAGCGCGACGACTTTCTCCAGGTCGCCGGCCTCGGCCGCGCGGTGGAGCTCGCCCGGCGGATCGAATTCTCTCTCATCTTGCTCGTCGTCTTCCCACATGGTCTCGACCAACGCACAGTGCGGGGAAAATCCCGACGCACGGGAATTTTGCAGAGATCATTCCTGCAGGCAGAGGAGATGATACAGCAAGAGGACCCATTTGGACCTTTGGAACTTCCCGAATCAGATGCAGTATCGACCAGTCATTGAGTCTAGTGTGTGTCAGCCTCTGATTCCTTGGTTGGGAGATATCTCTTTCGATCGCCAACCTAACGTTTGCGCTTCCGCTCCTGCTCATCTAATGGCTGGTGGTCACTATGAGCCGCCATGTTGCGTGTAGTTTTCTTTTGCGAATTGGGATTTCGATCCCCCTCTGAAGCTATCGGGGACATGTACTGCACACAATAGACTTCAATTGGATTGTCAGTGTCGGTTGATACAGTGGTGCTGTGAGCCGCGCAAATCAGCCGCCAACCAAGGTCTACGGCCCTGGTTGGAGTTGAATAAACGCCGGTTGGAATGGAGGTCGTGAAGATAGTCCACCATCAGTACTCCTACCGGTACCGCTCCTGTGTCTTGCGTCTTTTCTTGGAGAAACTGTACGGTCGAAGGTGTTTGTTGGACCGTTTGCCTGACGGCGCGCTCCCCAATAGAGCTCGTGCGGCCGCCAAATCGCCATCGCGAAAGGCAAAGCCGGCGAGCCGAATACGATCCGTCATGTTGACATGGACGTCCGGACGTGCATCGATCAACGCAACAGCAACTTGCAAGTGACCGCGTTCGGCGGACCGCGAAATCGCCTCAACGACTGCGTCACTGGACGCACCACGTGCTAACACTGTCGCCAACGACGCGTGGCCCTCCTCAGCAACGAGTCCCAACTCAAGCGGACTCAGATCATTGGCTTCCAATTGCACAAGACGAGCTACAGTGTCGTCGTCGTTGGCACCAAGGGCATCTTCGTACGCCAGTTGAATACCCAGACGGAGACCGTGGCTGCGCTTGGACTGGTCGTGGTCGTGCAAAAACTGAAGGACCGGAAAGTGGGTTGGTTTCGAGGCCGCGGCGCGGACACACGGAGCTGTGACGCTTTGATCGCTTGCACCGTGAACTTGAATCAGCCATTCCACTTCTTCAAGGTGGCCGCGAGCAATCGCTGCGTCAAGAACCTCCGGTGCAAGGACGACACCAATCGAGTGCAGATACTGGTGGATAAGAGGACGTGCTGTCGTCGAGGAGTCGTTCAAGGGCGGTGCCAAAGACGAGTAGTGTCTCTGCAAGAACGCGTCAAGTGCTGGATCCTTGACGGGGCGGACTTGGTTGATTTCGTCCAGAGTGAGCGGAGCAGGATCTTCGTCCAGTATGTCGGCAAAGCATCGGATCTCATTCGGATCTTTGCATCGTTTGTGGGAGAGAAGATACCGCACGAAGGCTGCGCTCAGCGACCACGAGAGGCTGGTCAGCAGCACGGCTTCGGTGTAGAATCGATCCTCGTTGCGAACAAGAAACGAGGCGACTTCGAAGGTCGCTGCTTGCTCGAGAGCGGCGATTGCTTGGTCGCGGGTCCGACCGGAAAAAACCTTTTGGACCAGCGCCAGTTGCCCGAGGGACGCCAACAGGGGTAGTGCGTTTTCACACGCGTTGTAGACACCACGATCGGTGAGGATTGACAGTGCGACGACACAACGCTCCGTGACAGCGAGCTGAAACGCCTGGGCAAGTGATTGAGGAGACAGGGACAGGCAGTCGAGGATGATGGAGAGCGCTTGCCCGTTCCCCAGTCGAATCGCCTGATGAAGCATGGGCACGGTAGTTTGCGGGTAGTGGACAAGTAGTCTCGCCACGATCTCTTCCACGCCAGTCAGTTTGGTAAGGATGCTCTGAGCGACCTGGTCCGCTCCGGCACGACTCAGCAGCCGTTGTGTGACTGCAAACTGCACCAGTTTCTCCATCTCGCGCGAGTCAGAGATCCGCACGATGGCGCCATCGATGCTGTGCTCTGCAATAGCATTCTCTTGGTGCAATACCCTCAGCATATCGATATTGCCGTCGGCGATCGTTGCTTCCAGCGCGGCACTTGATCCGGCGAGACGAAAGGCACGTACACACCAGGATACGATCTGCGTGTGGCCGTTCACGATCGCTGTGTCCAGCACAGCTTGGCTCCAGGCCCGCGGGGTGGTGGCATCGGCGATCGCGTCGGTGACTTTAAGCTCGTTGCAAGTACGCAGGACGTCTAGGAATCCCCAGCGAGCAGCGTCTACAAGCGGAGCCACAGACATGGACGCTGCACTTTCGGGTGCATGCCCGTGGAGCCATCGCACCACATCGGACCAGCCGGCTCGCACAGCGGCAGCCATCGTATCGGCCCGGCAGCACGCCACACCCGGACGCCTGTGCAGCCATTCGAGGGCGTCCACTCGGCCTTCCACTGCCGCGTCGTGCATCGCTGATGCCATCGAGAACTTTGGTGGGCCCCCAAACCCAGTCAGCTCAGCCGCAGTGTGCACTAACTTGACTGTGAGCAGCTCCCCCTGCACAAGGGCGAGCCGGATGAGCAGACCGCGCACGTCGTCCACCGACTGTCCACCACTGTAAAGCTGCTCAAGCTGCCGGATGTCATGCGCAGGGCGTGGGCGGAACGAGTAGATGAGAGGCAAATAGACAGATGACAAGATCACTTGTGCAGGCGCGTTGGCACCGCTCACTGCCAATGTCGAGAGAGCGTCGTGTGCCCTGATCCCCTCCTCTTGAACGGGCATTTCTTTTTCCGTCAGCGGGAGATAGCGCTGCAAAGTGTTCACTACATTGCGGTGGCCAAGTGTCGCCACCTGCTGGACGAGCGATCGTGTGACAGCTGCAGGTGGATAGTTTTCAAGCATCCACTCCACGACGTGGGCATGCCCATTCAGTGCCGCGGTCGCGAACGAGTCGGGCTTGAACTGAAGTAACGAGTGAGCGGCCTCCTTCGTCCAGTATTGAAGCTGTCCCAGCTCCCCGTCGGCTGCGAGCTCGTGGAGAAGCAGTTCGAGCGACATCGCGGCGTCATCGGATCGTTGGCTGACCTTGGCAAGGAGGCGCCGGAGCAAAGTGGTCGGTCCGAGTTGCACGAGGCGACGCGCGAGGACGCCCGGCACGTGGCCCACACGCGCTGCGACGGTCGCTGCGCGGTACCTTGCGAAGCTCGTGGTCGTAGTATTCATGGTCGCGGCTGTTGGGGAGCTAGTGAGAGAAACGGCTTTTGACAGTGGTCGCAATCAAGATGCTGGGTCCAACCTCGTCAGGTTGCACTGCTCACCCGTGAGTGATGGTCATCGAATGAGTGACATGCATTACTGAAAATATGAAAGTGCTCGTCTCTCTTGCGGAACGCCAGGAGCACCAGGAGCGCGAGGTCGCGGTGCTCGCATAGCTCGTTTACGCGCCTTTTCGCTGCACCGATGGGCACGCCCAGTGGTCGTTCCTGTGGGAACAAAGACGTTGGTCGTCGGGTCCTGTGCGCGCTGTTGCGTCTGGATCAGTGCGATCCGCAACGCCATGATGGTTTCTCGACGGGAGACGTAACTGCTTACAAGCCTGGCGCGATCCAACGCCGCGTTGAGAGCCTCCAGACTAAACTGCTCCTTCTGGGTGAGGTATTGCAGCGTGCGGAAATTAGAGACTGCGTTGACCAGCGCACTGTCGAGGCCTGCTTGAGGCGGGCGAGCCTTGTCATACGAGAGACTAAACCGTTCAAAGTTGTTGGCGACGAGCGCCAGCGTACACCACGGAAGCGCGCGTTCACCAACGGTTTCGCACAAGTAGTTGAGCATGGGGCGATCCCCATATCGTCGATGTATTCCCATCCGCATACCTACGGTGGCGGTGCTCCTCCCAGTGGACCTTGACCACTGCGACGTGGCCATTCATGACGGCGCCGCGCATCGCGGCCTCTGTGAATCCTTCCTCGCGATTCACCAAGAGCCATTTGGCGACACGCAGATGTCCATTCTCCGCTGCCTTGTCCACCGCGGCCGTCGAGCAGCCGGCGTGGCCGTGCGCGTGGAGAAACTGGACAATCTCGAGGTGATTGGTGGCTGCTGCGAGGTCCATCATTTGTGATGTGCATAGACCCACTCCCCACTCGTGGGAGATCTTGAGAATGCCCAGCCGACCGGTCGCCGCCGCCCTGGTCATCACGCGCTTGGCAGCCTCTTCATCATACTCGGGCAGGCGAGCGAGCAGTCACTGGACGACGTCAGTGTGGCCTTGCATCGCGGCTAGATTTAATGTGGACGGGGCACACATTTCGCCCGTTTTGGCGTGAAGCCACTCCAAGGCTTCGAGGTTCCCACTCGTTGCGGGGTCGTGCAGTGCTGTGTGGAATCAGAATCTTGGGTTCTTTCGCATGTGTGACTGCGTGTGGAGGGTCCACAGCGCTTCAGCGCCCGCAAGTCGCGCTCCTCGATCGCGAGAAACGGCATCAAGCCGGGCGTACCGCTCGTCAGCTTCAACTGTAGCATGAGCTTCAGGTCGTACGAAAGGCCGCTTTGCGTGCGCTCGAGCTCGGCCAGCCATGTCGCTTGTCCTGGCAGAAAAGCGCACATGAAGCGGAAGAGGTCGGCGCTGGTCAAGACCTGCACGGCCGCGGAGGCTTCCGTTGCTTCCATCGTTGTTCTCAATTGAAGATAAAATATAAACTCCAATTCAACTGGCTGGGACACGGGGGAGATAACTGCCATCACTCAGGCTCAAACTCAAATCACATGGAAACAAACTGAGAAGGCGATTCGCGGATTTGTCGGAGAACTGCGTCCCGTTGGATCAAGAACCCACGTAAAGTCTAGTTTGTGACCAGCGTACACGACACGAAACGCGTGGATGATCCGCCCGCGTCAACACTGATTCTAATCGGTTTGCACTCGAGTTGCTGGCCGTCATCGTCGCAGATAAAATCGCGCAGCCACACCGAGCCTTCGCCAATGAGCCTACCCATACACACACAGTGAGTTAGTCTCACACCATAAAGGAATGCCTCCCACAACGCTACGCACTTGGTCGTGACGACAAAGCGGCTCGGCCGCTTGAGGCGAATCGCGAGGCGGCACTCACGCAGCATGTCGACCGACACGATACACGACAGCGCAAATGACGGTGACGACGATTTCCAGTTGGGCGGCGACGAAAAGTCCGTGTGTTGGGCCGTCACACCAGCCGCGAGCGGTGTTTTGCTCTCGCCGTACAGCAGCTGCCACTTGCAGTACGTGCGCCGCCAGTCCCACTCGTTCAGTCCGGCTGCACCTTCAAACGTCAAGCTCAGCGGCAGAAAGTTGGACGAGGTCGTCGAGGAGGAACCCGTGAGCGAGTTGGACGATGACGAGTTTGTGGTTGTGGTTGGTGACGCCGGCGGCGAGTTGGTCGGTGACGACGAATTGGTCGGCGACGACGGCGTCTTACTCACCAGCTTCGTCGACGATGGCGATCCAGACAACGGCGTCTGTGCAAGGACGCCGCTGAGTTTGAAGTCGTCCCGGTCGCACGGCGTGAGCTGGTCCCCCATGGACATGATCTCGTGGCGATGCGCCCAGATATAGTACCCGTCCGAAGTCGCGGCACACTCGAGATTGCACACGTCGCAGATCGTGAGCTCGTCGATGTTGCCATCGTACATGTGGAGAATGTCACGGAGCAACGCCATCGAGCCACGAGGCGAGAGTCTGTTGGCACTCTCCTTTGAGTTGAAGGTCGCCGACGGAGACAGCTCGAGGTTCTCAATCAGACTGTGGACAGTCGTGGCCTCTTGTACTTTGGCGTCAATCACTGGCGAGACCCAGCCAATGACCTTCTGAAGGATCCCGAGCGAGACCACTTCTGGCACGACGTTCGAGCACACCCAGAGACCGTTCTACGCAAGAAAAACAGGAGAATTGTCAGAACGATCGCCTTTCTCACAAGGAGAGACAAAGAGACTCACCTGCAGCCACGTCGCGTACTTGGCGAGGAATTGTGGCGGGACACTAATCTGAATGGGCGCGTGGAAGCAAGTGCCCGACAAGTCACTGAGCATTTGCACCGCGATTGTCTTGGAGGCGTCATCGTACTCGAGCGTCCACAGCGCCGGGTACTTGCGCTGCGTGTCGCCAGCGACAATGAGATTTTGCAACACGTCGAGACGATTGACGGTCTGCTTGACGAGCTCGCGCATCTGCAGCTGCTGCAGTTTACCCGGGTGCTGCCAGGCCTTTTCCATATACCAGTTCAGGTCGGGGGGCAGCCACGGCATCGCACGGCGCACTTGGTCTTCGTCACTGCCCGACGAGACCGCACTCTGCAACGCGCTCGTGGCCTCGGAGAGACGATGGCGCTCGCCAGACGCGTCCAGGATATACCGAGACACGCTCAAGCCCGGGTAATTGTCCAGTACCTTTTCCAGCGTCATGGCCCAGTACCGCAGGTACTGCCAGCCGACCTCGAGATTTTCCACGGCCACTTCGATACAAATCACGTCGCGGTTCATGTCACCTGGAGAGATGGCGATCCGCGAGGCAAACTCGCCCTCGACAAACGACTCGATGCAGTTGGGCCACACTGTGCGGCGAAACAGAGACGTGTTGCTTTGGACAGCAAACTGTTCAAACACGGTCTCCGATAACTCGGCCGAGAGCTCGTACTCCCAGCACAGACTCGCGACCGCGACGACACCTCTTTTGGCCATCATGGTGCGCTGCTGGAGAAGCTTCTTGTCCACGGCGGGCTTGCGCACTTTCCAGTAGGCGGGCACGATGAGATCCGAGTCAAAGTCGACCTCTTGGTCATTGGCCGGGTACGCGAGCTGAAAGTACTGGAGCAACAGCTTGAACGCGTGCATGAGCTCGTCGTCGAGGTCGCACCAGATGGGGAACGTGGCCAGCACTTCGTGCTTGATGCGGCCCTCTTCAAAGTGCGTGATCGACAGGTCGCCGGCCGCATCGGAGAGCTCGTGGTTGAGTGCTTCGCGGACCAAATTGATCACGAGGCGAGGATCCAAGATCACATAATCCTTCAGCCCCGAGGTTTCGGTCTCAAACCACGCGACTTCGCCCAAGATGTGGAGCGTGCGCAGCACCTCGGGACAGTCTTCATACTTGACGCCGTCCACGGATTGCATGAGCCGAAACAGCGCGTGGATGGGCACGATCAGACTCTCGATCCGATCTCTCGCGTTCGTGAGCTGCTCGGCCGCCGTGCGGCGCTGGGTGATGAGCTCCAAGACTTGGGCATTGCGGCCAGACATGTCGACGTTGCGATCGCTCGCGCTGATCTTGGCCTCAACGGCCTGTCGCACTGTCTCGACCGAGTCGGCGTTCGTACAGCTCACTGGGAGCCACTCGTCAAACGAAATGGTGTTGATCTTTTCACGGAGATCGCTAAATGAACTCGCGTGGTGGGCGCTGCCGCTGTACGAGTGATGCACCGACAGACTATGAGTACTCAGTCGTGTAGTCGTGTCTGTGCTCAGGCCCTTCTCTTCGGCGATCCGTAGCTCGGTCTCAATGTCCTCGACAAAGTGGCGCTTCCACTCGCTGAGTTGCAGTCGCAGATCGCGCCACACGCGGGAGAGCGCGCTATCATCCGTGAGCAAATCTGTTTTGGTGCCCACGACGAGTACCTCGGCGCTCGGGTCCCGTGAGAAGATGAGCCGCAGCCAGCTGAACACGTTCCGCGTGAGGAAGCGGCTCTGCGCGGCCTCGCCCTGGCGAAGCGACAGCGTGGCGACCTCATCCAGCATGCGAGCATACACCTGCACGTCCACGCATAGTACGTACAGTGCCTCCTTGGAGAAAAACACCGAGTGGGCCGACTGGTACACGTCCTGGCCGGCAAAGTCCCACAGCGTGATCTCGTACTCGGTCGTGCTGGTCGCTGTCTCTTCTTGCTCGAACTGGAGGCGGTGGAGCTGGATGCCCAGTGTACGGTCTTCCTCCAGCTCGAGCGACGGTGACTTGGTCGTGATGGACTTGACGAGACTGGTCTTGCCCGACCCGCTCGGCCCAACGACGCAGACCTTGCGGCGGTACGCGAGCCGTTCGGGCCCAGCGGCCACGGGAGACGCGTCCGCCATGGTCTTCAGTGAGAGGGGGCAGACGATTTCTGGAATGTCTTGCACGCTGGGTGGTGACGAGACTCTGGCATTGCCCACGGCGCATTGGGAGCAGGCGGGCCCATCCCCCCACCGCCTCACTTTCCTTCCACGAGTGGAGCCATTCGAAGTGTGAGTCTAAGGAGGAGTGATGGTCGTTTATCTGGATTTTCAAGGATAAAATATGCACTTTATCTGAATTTTCCCATTAAGTACGTATGAGTCCCTAAAACCCCGCACCAAACGAACTTTGCGGGACGGAGTTTTTTCCCCCTTCCGTTTCCACAGGAAAAGGATCAACCACACGGCGTGGCCACCAAGCGATCCCTCTCCATCTCTCTATCTCTCTCTTCTCGCTGGCCCGCTCTCGCGCTGCACGCGTCTTCAGCCGCATCGAGCACCACCGCTGGACTCGCGTGTATTTTTCTATCGTTTGGTGGGCCTAGCACGCTCCACCGATCCGTACAAGTCGAGATAGAGGCATCGACTTCCGTGATGGCTACTTCCGGCGCCGAATCGCTCGAAGCCACCGTGCTTGCAGCGCTGCAAGTGCTGTATCAGCAGCACCTGCAGCCCGACCAAGTGCAGGCCGCCGACGCGTACCTGCGCGCGTTCCAGGTCACGCCCGAGGCCTTCCACGTGGCCGTGGCCCTGCTCGACCGCTTTTTCCGCCAGGCGCAGCAGCACCCCGACCAACTGCACGCGACGATCCCCGTGCTCTTCTTCGCGTCACAGACGCTCGCCAACAAGCTCCGACGCCACCACGCGCTGCCCGCCGACGGAGAATTCTCGTTTGCAGCGTGGACCGAGAAGATTGTCCAGTGGCTCGCTTCCATGCCCCGTGCCATGCCCAAGATGGTGCCCACACAGCTCATTCTCGCGCTCATGGCGTGTCTGCCACGCGTGGCGCCACAGGAAATCGCCGCGGCGTACCAGTCTGGCAAAGTCCAACGAGTCATCGTTCCCACAGGCAACTCCAGCAATGCCAACAGCACGGGTGTCATTGGCTATGTACTGAATTTACTGTCGGCCGCACGTGCCACGCCCACGATTCTCGCCGAGGTGTTGATCGTCATGGCCGAAGAATTGAGCGACGTCCAGGACCGCGCAGTCCGCGACCGCATGCAGCGCGAGCTGGACGACTGGGCCGTGACCGTGCTGGACGTGCTGTTGCCCCAGCTCATGCAGCAGGACGCGACGACCGCAGCGCTTGTGCTGCAGGCTGTCAAGGCGTGGATCCGGTATGCGCGCGTGGGCTCGGCGGTCGTGGCAGGAAACGCCTTGATGCAGTCACTGATCGCGTTCGTACGGCACGACGAGCTCTTTGACGTGACCGTGGATCTCGTAGTTGAACTCGTGCGGTGCTATACAGACCTGCAGCGAGATTTGCTGTTCATCCAGTGGCTCGTACCGCAGCTCATGCAGCTGAAAGGCGATTTCGCCGACGCGGCGCGAGAGGAGGACACGGACAAGTGCCTCGGGCTCTGTCGTATCTTTACGGAAGTGGGCGAATCGTACATGGAGTTGCTGCTCGGCGATCAGCAAGTGGGCCAGACGCTCATTGTTGATCTGCTGCTGGACTGCATGAGCTACCCAGACGCCGAGATTGCCGATGTAACGACGTCGTTTTGGTTTCGGTTTTTGGACAAGCTCGACCAAGTTGATCAGAGGCGGGGCACGCCACAACCGTCGGCACCGGTCGCAGGGCAGTTCCAGAGCCAGATCATCCGCCTCGCGAGCATTTGCATGCAGAACCTGCAGTTCCACGAAGACTTCCCAACGCTGCCGTCGGACAAGCGACAGGATTTCAAGTCGTTTCGCCAGAACCTCGGCGATCTTCTACGCGAGTGCTGTGATGCCATTGGCGTCGAGTCCATAATGAAGCACTGTGTCGAAGGCCTGCAATCGATTTTCCAGCTCCCCGAAGCCCAGCGCCGCTGGCAAGCTGTCGAAGCCCACTTGTACTGCGTACGCTCGATCGGCCGCAACGTCGATCGCGCCGATCCGCGCCTGACGGCGCCGTCGCTGCAGATCATTTTCCAACACTTGCCCCAGTTTGCGAGCCACCCTTCGATCAAGTACACGGCGTGTCTCCTCATCTCGCGCTACGGTCTCTGGCTGCGAGACAACACGAGCTATTTGGCACCACTGGTCGAGTTTCTGCACGCGTGTATTGCCAACAGTACCCAAGACGCTTCTGCGGCGGACTGGCAGGTGTCCAGCGCAGCGGCGATGGCATTGCGGACGATCGCGATCGATTGCTGGGCGACGCTCGGGAGCGAAGTCTTGCGTTTTTACTTGTTCGTGGAACAGCAGCCCAACGCCATGGCGGTCGAAGACCAAGTCCTGATTCTGGAGGGCATCTGCGTGGGCGTCGTCAAGTCGCGCGACATGAATGCGGTCTACAGCGTGCTCGAGCAAGTCGTGGAACCGATCGTGCAGCGCCTGGCGGCAGTGTTTGCCGCCTCGGCCAGCGGACAGCCAGTCAACTCGACCACGGCCATGCAGGAGATGCTGCGCATGATTTGCTTTTACGATTACCTCGCAGTCGACGAACGAGATGCTAGCAAGCACGAGGGCAGCAAGCCGCCTCTGCTTGTGTTGACTGAGCGCGTCTGGGCGGCGTTTGATCAGATACTAGTACTGTTTCGCGCGAGCGACGAACTCGTGGAGCGTGTCTGCCGTTGCTACAAGCGCATGCTGCGAACCTGCGGCGCGGATTTCAAACCGTTTGTGCCCAGCATGGTCAAGAACTTGGTGTCGTTTTACCAGACGGAGCCCAAGTCGTCGTACCTCTATGCCGGCAGTATGGTCCTGAAGCACTTCCACCATGACCGTGCCCCCGAGATCCAGAGCTTGATGGGCCAGATGGTTCACAGTTTTGCAAAAGCGACAATGCCGTTGTTCAAGAGCGTCGAGACCATGCAGTCGCACCCGGACATTATCGAAGAGTTTTTCTATCTGATGGAACGCGGCGTTCGCACGCTGCCTCGATTAATGATTCAAAGCTCTCCCGATGGTGGGGCCGCCCCGCGTGGCGAGGAGCTACTCGCGCAGCTTCTAATCTGCTCGGTGTCGGCGCTCCAGATTTCGCACAACGATGCCAACAAAGCCACGCTGAGCTTTTTGGAGCAAGTCGTGGAGCGTTCAGTGCAAACCGGAACGCCGGATCCGGTGGGCGACCAGTTGCAAAGCATCGTTCGCGACGGTTTCCTGCCCAGCGGAGGGCGCAATCTAATTGACAGACTCCTGCGTGGCGTCGTATTGGGCTCGGTGCCCAGATATCGGGTGGATGAAGACTCGGGGTCGATTGCTGGCGTACTTGTACAGCTCGCCAAGCTGAATGGCCCGTTGCTGCAACAAGTTATCGCAAACTGGTTCGAGCACGCTCAGACTGTGCGATTGGTGACGTTTCTGACGAGCCAAGAGATTCGTGCATTCCAAGACGACATGTTTACGGCCACTAGCGAGCGAGAATTCCGACGTGACGTTCGTCACTTTGCGCGCACGTGCTCATCTAGAACCGAAGCAAGTGTGCTCGAGAACGAGCGATAAAGCTGTCAGCTGAACGGCCAAGCAATGAAGCACACTACGAAGACAATGAACAAAAACGAGGACAATGGATAACGCGGCGACGGCACGCCTGCAGCAGGTATGTTTTCGTTCGGAATGGAGATACGGTTGTAAGAAGTGTGTGGTGTTGCTGTATGAATCAAGTCAGAACGGTTTTGTCTCGGACGGCGAAAGCGACGTCTGGGAACTTTTGTCCGCTTCGTCAGGTGCAGTGGTGGCCTCCGCTTCGCTTTCTTCCCGTGGAGAGTCTCTCTCGTCTGCCTGCAAGTCAATCGCGTACGATGAATCGGTCGATATGAGCGGCACTGGATCGAACACGACGCTGCGATCCGTTTGAGATCGCACTTCGCTGTTGCTGGGCGTCGTCGACTTGCCAGCACGACGGTCGCTGCGCTGCGCACTTTCCATCAGCCTCCGCTGGAACGCCGCGTGATCTTGGGATTGTTTTGCCGTGGCTGCCGCTTCCCTCTCGGCCTCTTCCTGCTCTTTCAAGTATTCGATCTCCAACAAGTCAAGTCGATCGCTCAAGTACGAGAGGCGAGCATCAAGCACTTCGCGTGGGCACGCGTTGTGAAGCTGCAACGCCAGCGCATGGTGGAGCAGGCTCGCAAACTGCTTGCAAAATAGCTCGATCAGCTCCATGGTCAAAGCATCATCTACATCTTGTGCGTGCTGTCGTTCCTTCTTGGTCGCAGTCGACACCGGCCGCGCGTCGATCAACGCGGCATGGCCAAGCGCCGTTCCACTACGTGCGACTTGGATCATTCCCAGCGGCAGGTCTCGCCACGGCGATCGAATAGGAGCGATGTACAGGCCGTGAGCGCCGCCCTTGAGATCGACCGTGTCGTTGAAAGTTGGCTCAGCGCAGGGATCGAGCAAGATTCGACAGCCCGTAGAAGACGGGACCGTATCAGCTCCGTCCGCGTGATCCGCCCTCTGGTCATTGGCCGCGTTGACGAGCAATAATCCGCACAGCGACGAGTGCACACAGGCGTACTTTCGGATCGGCTGGAGTTGCATGTCGATCGATATCGTGGCGCCGGCGTCGAGCTTGGCGACACCGACATGCCACACTTTCATGACGTCGCTGTCCAAGACAAAAATACGAAGCTTGGTGATGCCGACGATCTCGGCAAATTTGCGCTGCGCGGCCCGCACGAGATGGACGAGCGAGACGACTGGTGTTGTTTCCATTCCACCGTCCGGGTGCGGAATTGGTGCCAACGCCTTCGGAGCGAGCTCAGCATCCATGTGGTTGATGTACAGCACGCGATTGTGAACGCGTTGCAGATTGTCAGAGAGCTTGGTCTGCGAGAGCACGACACCGGCGTGGATCGCGAGGAGCCCACCGAGAATGTGGTCGTTGTGTGCGAATGGTTTTTGGGTCGACGTGTTCCAGCACTGCAGCACAGCGAAGACACTGGACGAGGGCGTGGAGACATTGGACGTTGGGTCTGGTTGGAAGGCGTCGAGTTCGCGCGTGATGGGGATGCACAGCACCTCGCGCGACTTGGTGCCCGTGATCGTGTCGCTGGCGCTGAAGAAGCGTGCATCGTCGTAGGCGTTGCGGACATTACACAGCACATTGTACCTCGCTGCGTGGCCCAGGATGCCCTTGTCAAGCGGCATGGCCCAGCGTACGAGACCTCGCTCAGACGCGACACCGATCAGCTTCTTAGCGCTATAGTCGACATGGAAGATCGCCGCGTGGTGGCAATGGAGCAGCTCGCATACGCGCTTGAGCAGCACATGGAGCACGCCGTGAAGATCGGTTGACGCGACAATGTGGAGGCAGCTGTGGAGCCACTTTTTCAGTACGGCCGCGAGCGTGATGGCGTTGGTGATACTGAACTGCGAGTCGACTTTTTCCAGCACCTTGAGAATATTGGGGTCGATGTAGGCCGCTTCTTCGCTTTGTTGTGGAGCCCCCGCTGCTATCGTCGGTTGTGCTGAGAAAGCCGAGGACGCTGACTGGGATACTGAAGCCTCAGGGCGCGACGTGGTGGCTTTGGCGCTGAATCCACCACTGCTACCGGACTCTCCTACCTGGCTCTGCTTGGCGTTGAGGCTTCCGCCGCTGTCGTCTTTCGACCCGGCCGCCATGTGGTGGAGCGCTTCCATCTCGGCGCGCAGTCGCTTGATCTGCTTTTCTTGGTTGGCGACCAAGACCTTGTCGTCGGCGTGGCGCGTCTCGAGCACTTGCACCTTGCGGTGAAGCTCGTGGTTTTCGCGCGCCATGGTCTGGATTACGAGCTGCATCGAGGCCACGTGATGCGGCAGGTCGCCTTTCCCACCAGTGGATGCCGCAGCGACTTCGGTCACCTTGGCGAGATTGCTGTACACAGTCGAGTACCGCTCCGAGAGTTTATCACAGGCATTGCGGTAGTGCAAGTTCGAGGCCTCCAAATCCTGTAGCTTCTTGGTGAGCTGTGCCTTGTCACCGTGGAGCGCGCGCTGCTCGGCAGTCAGCACGTCGACTTGTTTCTCCAGTGCCTGGCGCTGCTTGAGCGCCTTGATCGACGCCTTCTCCATGCGCGTGAGTCGCTCCTTGAGTGACGTGATCGTGATTTCATAGTTCAATTTGGCGTTTTGTGCGTCGTCGTACCCGGTGGTGACGACGAGCTGCGGGTCCCGAAGTGAGCCGAGCGACGTGCTGCGAATGACGGGTGATTGGTGCGGCTGGATCTCCTCGTCGTCCGTCTTTTTCAGCGTGCCAGTTCGAATGTTGACGGGTAATGGGATCAAGCGACTGCGCTGCATGGCAGCGAGGTGCGGACTCGCACCGTTGCCATGTGAGGGCTTGAGCAGTTGCCGCTTCTTAGACGGCATGAACACGGTCGAGCTCCAAGAGTTGTGGAGCGGCAGATCCGGCGACGAGCCGCATCGATTCAAGATGGATAGTCCACGTAGCTGTGGGGTTGGAGTTGTGGTCGTCGGTGAAGCGGAGGGGGCTTCACGTTCGTTGTCGTCAGCGTCCCCCGATAGATCGTGTTCAGTCTCTTCGTGGAGAATCGCGGACGTGTCATTCCCAGTCGAAGGGACACGGTCGCGACGACGGCGAGGGCCGGGCGTCCCCGAGCTCAGGGAGTGCATGGACGGATGTGACTGACGAGACGCCAGCGCATGGCGCTGCTTCTCCAGATCTCCTCGTGACAGGTTTGATGACGGCGTCGGCGTTGGCGTCTTTTCAGAAGTGATGGGAGATGGCGGTGATGACCGCACTACGGTTGGCTCTTGGATAATGAAAAAGGTTGGTGTCTTCGGCATTGTCGCGCTTCCAGCGCGGGCGGACGGCGACCCATGGCGGCTCTTGGGGCTGGACGTGGTGTGCGTCATCTCGCAGAGATCACTCAATCCACCGCGTGCCTCTCAAATAGCGCTGCCTAACGCCATCCCAAAATGGCTCTGCATGGGGACCACTTCAACTGCAGCCATTGTGAATGCACAGAGACTGATTGGTGGAAAATTACAGAGGAGTATATTGGGGGAGAGGTGATCCTACAGAGTCCGCTCACGTCGCAGGAGACACTAAAAACGCTTGCGGTCGAGGCCGTGGGCTTGCTCGAGTCCCAACTCTACGCGTGCCGGTCGTGCGCCGCTGGGCGCGCGATGCCGTCTCGGCCTTTGCAATGGGATCTGCAAACACGTTGGCGCCCGTACCACCTTGACGTTCGTGCAGAGCGATCTGCACTGCCACGACGTTTTCCCTGGAGACGTTCGTGTCGTTGACATGCTTGGCATACTCCAGTATCTTAGTCAGACCGTTGGAGCTGAAGGTGTCGTTGTGGAGCAGGAACTGCACGATCTCAGGGTCACATGTTGGGGCCTTGCTCACGTCTTTCTGCGGACGGCACGACTGCTGCAGAAAGCGGAACACAGCGAGGTCGCGAGAAACCGTGGTGGTCAGCGCGAGTGTGTGCGGCGGGAACACATGATCGCCCATGTTTTCAAGCACATAGCTCAGCATGGCGAGGTCATTATTGTGAATGGCGTTGGGTACGCCCTTGCGCACACCGTCGATGAGCACATTCGTCTTGTCCCCCTGCCTTCCCTCACGAACACGATGCTCTTTCCAGAGAAGCTGGACGACAGCGAGACGGCCGTTTCCGACGGCGCCACGCATCGCCTCCTCTGTGAAACCTTCTGTACGATTCACCAGGAGCCAGTTCACGACGGCCTCGTGCCCATTCGTCGCAGCGTGGTCGACCGCGTCCGTCGTGCAGCCTTCGCTTCCCTGTTCGTGGAGAAACTCCATAATCTCGAGTTGGCCGTTTGCAGCCGCGAGGTCCATCATTTGAGACGTACATAGACCCGCTCGCCATGCGTGGAAGACCTTGAGGACTCCCAGGTTACCAGTCATCGCCGCCTTGACCATCGCGCGCTGGGCAGCCTCAGTCTCAAATCCGGAGGCGAGGAAGAAGCCACTGGACCACATCCGTGTGGCCGTGCATCGCTGCTTGACTCAACGTGGAGGGGGCACACATCTCCCCAGTCGTAGAGTGCAGCCACTGGAGCGCCTCCAGGTTCCCACTCGTCGCGGCATCGTGGAGTGCGGCAGTAAACTAGTATCGTGGGCTCTTGAGCATTGCTGGCTGCCTGTGGAGGATCCACAACCGCTGTAGCACGCGCAAGTCGCGTTGCTGGATCGCAAGAAACGGCATCAATCCGGCCGCTCCAGCGGTCAATCGGAGCTGCAGTTCGTTCCCCACAAGCAGGCTCTGCGTGCGCTCGAGCTCGGCCAGCCATGTCGGTTGGCCTGGCAGAAACGTGCAGGTGAAGCGGAAGAGCTCGGGGCTGGTGAGCACCTGCACGGCCGCGGCAGTGGAGCTGCTTTCGCTCGCTTCTAGATACAGTCGCGACTCCATGGTGTCTTTGGCTTGCGCGGAGCGTTGCAGATTCTCTTCTGAGGCGATCGGGGGAGCTGAGATTTTTCTCATGAACTACTGACCATCACTCTTGCGGCTCAAGCCACAACAGATGGGAACTCTCAGGATATATCTCATGAGTGGTGCAGTTGGGTCTAGCTGCGGAGACAGGATGGTCCACAGGATCAATTGGCAAGCGCAAGCGGGTAGACACTCTCATTACGACAAGCTCGAACTGAAACTCTCTCATTCTCTCTCATCCCCTCTCTCTGTGTCACGAGCTTCTTAATGCCCCCCAATGCCGTCGTACAAGCATCGGCAGTAGTCCCATTGGTAGGCCTGGACGCCGCCGCTGCGGTACACGGGCAACGCGCACCAGTTGCGCGAGTCGCGCTCCCGCGTGATCCTCCCAGATACCGTGGCAATGAGCTGCTTGCCGTCCTCGGCATAGTACTTCCAGTTGAGAAGACACTCACGGTCGTTCTTGTCGTCCGTGTACTTCCAGTGGACGTTGGCCGTGCCGCCAGAGCGGTACGCCCTAAGCATCGACCACTCTTGGTAGAGGGGTCCATAGCAATAGTGGGGCCCGTCGCTGCGCGTGTTGTACCACCACCCTTGAGCCCCATCTGGGGTCGTGTTGCACAGCGGATCATTACTGAGAATTGCGTGGGACGAGTTGGACGAGACGACCATCGATGCGTTCAAAGCTGCAGGCTGAGCGGAGGCAAACGCCGCCGACGAAGCGGCGAATGCGAGCACGAGATCGACGAGCTTCATGTCGT
>JAADVZ010000670.1:0-17815 GCA_023335925.1 Pythium phragmitis | reverse complement strand
TGCCGCCACACGCTCGTCTCGGAAAAGCATGCCATACCAGAGGATATTGGTCACGTTCATGGCGTTGAGATACCAGAATTCGAAGGTTCCAAGCACGAGCTTGAGCATATCCCACGACAGTGACGCTAAGCCGTGCACCAGTATGGAGGCACCCAGAATGACGTTGATGAGGGTCATTGTCTCGCGTATAGTTACGTCGGCAATGAGCATGAGCGTGAGTGCAGTACCTAGGATGACGGGCGCGAGTGTGTGGATGAATGGGTCGGCACGTTGCGTGAAGCGAATGACGCGCTGGTTGAAGGCCTCGTCATCGATGCGTCCGCACAGTTTGGCAGCAAGTGTTCTCGTGACGTTAATCACTGGGAGCGGCTCAATCAAGGCGACTTCATAGATGCCGAGGTCTTGAAGGCTCGAGTTACTTGTGGTGGAAGACGCTTTCGCTACGGGCGCGTGCGGTCCTCGCGTACTGACCGGGGGCTGCGGATGAACGGAGAAGGTCGGCGGCATAGCAAGGCGTCGGGGGCCTCTCGAAGTCAATGTAGCCACCACTGGTATGTGTTCAATCTAACCGGATGTATCGCGTGGCTAAACTTGGGACTCAAATACTGCTACAGAAGGTAAGCGTAACTCCAAGTTCGGCTACTCGACAAGCGAGCAACGCGTGAAGGCGACCCCTGTGTGTGAACAAAATGTACCTCCATTCCCTTCCAAGATCCACCTCCAAGCCGTTTTGACCACCCACTGGTCTCGTCTCACACAGGGGCAATAAGCCCGCAGTAGTCATGTGGCGCTGAAGTCTGCGACTTATACACGGGCCGCTTGTGCGTGCGATCGTGTTTGTCGCGTCGTCGTCTCACTTCCAAACCCACGCGGCCACCACTCGGCCACCACTCGGCACCAGTCACGTTCGTGCTCGATTCGATGGTCCCTCCCTTATAAAGTGAATGCGTGGGGCGTGCATTTAATATGGGTAATCTCTCTTTCTCTGTCTGATACATCTACAAGTACATGTGCCTCTCTCCTACAGGATTGTTCCTACCTACTCGCTTACAGCGTTCTCGCCAATCGCCAATGTATGGACCCTCTTGCTTCCCTTCTCAGCAAAGAATCGACGAGATCGAGCCGCGCTTGCCGTTGCTGCCCGTGCTCGTCGTACTCGACGGCCGCTCGCCCACGTCGCCGGCCAGTTCGCGCCGCGCAGCCTCGTACTCGCTCTGCCGCGGGATCTTGATGGCCGGAGGCGGTGCACGAAACCGCGCGCTCGAGCGTTTGCCCGTCATACTCGTCGCCGCAGCCGCTGGTCGGGACACCGCTGACTTCCCTCGCGTCGCCGGCTTGGCCGTGGGCTCCACTGCTTCTCTCTTGACCATCTTGAGCGGCGACCTCGCCTTCATCGCCGTTGGGGCCTTGGCCTGGGTCAACTCATTCTCGTCGGCAAACAACGCGTCGTCATCCAAATTGTCAAGATCCTCCGGCTCGTCCAGCTCTTCGCCGGGACTGGGCGAGTGGCTTGTCGTCGTCGTCGTCGTCGCCTGCACACGACGCTTGCGGGAGACGGCCTCGGGTGCCGCACCAGAGATGGACAGCGACGCGAGCGGCGGCGTGCGTGCCTTGGCGTCGGCCTGGGCCTTGCGAGACTTCTCGTTCGGGTTCTGGATCACGGCCGAGAGCTCATCCCGAAGCGCGTGGATCTGCGACTGGAACCGCTTCTTCTCAGCGCCAACGGCCGTGCTCGCAATGACTTGGAGACTCGTGATGCGGTTCACGAGACTGCGGATGCGGCGATGCGGCCAGCGCACGAGTCCGTTGCGGCGGCAGATTTTCTTCATGAGCGTGATGCAGACGCCGAGCTCTTTAGCCACCACGGCCATGGGCTTGTTGAAGTGCGGCCGCAGCTCGTTGAGCGTCAAGTCCTTGACGTTGAGCGTGGCGTGGCGTGGCATAATGGGCGGCAGCAGGTGGCGCAGGATCGCGCTCGGGCTGCCCGGGGGAACAAACACGGTCGACGGGTCCACGAGTGAGAGCATGTCGGGCGAGACGCCGAGGCCACCGCTAGGGGAGATGGCCGTGGCGAACATGGGCGAGAGCAAGTGCGGGTTGAGGTGGTGCGGGCTCGCCGGGATCGTCACAGTCGGCGGGTAGAAGGGGCCCGCGGAGGACACGGTGGAGGACGAGGACGAGGTCCCGGAGGAGGAGGAGGAGCCCGATGAGCTGGTCGCGAGACTGTTGCCGAGCGGAGACATGGCCAGCAGCGGACTCTGGAGATGGCTCATGAAGCTCTGCGGGTGGGCGTGGGTCACGCCGCCGGCACTGCTGTGGTGGAGTAAGCCCATGCCCATGGGGCTCAGCAAACGTGTGCCACCGCTGGGAGAGGACGCCGCAAGCGGAGAGAAGCCCGCGAACGCGCTACCCATGGTCCCCGGCTGGCCCAGCAGCGCGTAGACGCTCTGTGGGGACTCTTGGGACCAGGCCTCGGCGAGGAAGCGCGGGTCGAATTGCAGGTCCTTGGCGGCCGCCTCAAAGAAAGCAGCAGAGGACGCAGCGGAGGAGGAGGTGGAGGAGGGGATGGCCGAAGAGGAGGAGGAGGATGTAGCAGAGGAGGCGTCGGGCGTGTCGACCTTGAACGATTTGAGAAGCCCCAGCGGCGAGAGGAGCAGCCCTGATGGAGAGCGAAGCAGGCCAGGCGTCCATTTCCCGCCGGCGGAGGAGAGGAACGGACTCGGAGGAGGGAATGTGACGCCTAGCTCCCCCGGGTTGGTGACCACGCGCAGCGAGCTGTGGATTGAGGATTTAACAGAGGAGGAAGAAGGTGGATTGGAGGAACTGGTGGAGGTGGCGTTGGAGGTGGCGGCGGAGGATGGCGCCATTGCTGGACACGATCTTTCAGTGCTGATGGTATTGTTGGCGTTTTCGCTTGCGTCGGACGACATGTTGCTAGTGTTGGCGTTGTTTGGATTCGGAGGCATCCAATTCAGAACCAAGCGCCAATGATTTCCAACGAAAATCAATGAAAATCCAAATGCTGAACACGTGTGCTGGCTGTTGGAGAGCGTTGGGAGTAAGCGTCAGCGTTGGCGTTGGTGTTGGCGTTGATGTTGGCGTTGGTCGCTTCGAGATGGCAGCAAGAGTGACACGCTTCAGCAGCGGCGGTCAGCCCAAGTGGCGCGTCCGATGAGAAGGCGCCCACGCCCTCTTGGTTTTAGCAGCCCGATCTTTAGTCTCACTTTTTGCCAGAGTGTTTTTTTCTTTTTTTTTCTTCTTTGCTTCTTTGTCTTCACTGGCATTGGCTCTATTTTTCTGAAATTTCGAGAAACACCAAACCTGCACTTCAACAATGCCTACTTTGGGGGGCGGAAGTCGTTCCGACCACCCAATCAGGAGTCAAAACGGGGTAGGGTATAGCGACTGACAATCTTCCATCTTTTCCAACGGTCAGATTTTTTTCCTTCTTTCTTGCGCGACTCTTCAGGGCTGTCGTCAATTTAGGTTGCACGAAGGTACATCTGTCTTTTGAGGTTGTCTGAAGACTTCTCTCTCATATTTAATTAAACGTTTACGAGAGGGCATGCTGTGCTGGAGTTGTGACACATGATCTTTTTTCTGACTTTTCCGGTCTCGTCAATCGTGGTGGGTAAAAACAAAACGGTCGAGGGATGCTGGCGCTATGCAGCTCCAGACTCCAAGAAATCCGGAGGGTCCCTTTGGTCTGAGTCAAGCGGAGACTTTCCCTCGACAGTCTCATGCACATGCATGTATTCTGGACAGTTGTACATCCGTAGAGGGGTAGATCATGCCACCATCGCATGATCGCCGCATGCTCTCTTGGGGATGGAACGCGTGCTGGATGCCCACGCGATTTCAACGCGATGCGATGAAATGGTCAGTAAACATTGGTAACTGAAGACCAAGCGTTCAGAGGATACATGTGCTCTCTCCCGCGTGTACGTACAGCACTCTTGGATCAGATCCGCAGCCAGCGGCGCGTTGAGTCCACGGGCTTCAAGCAGGATGAGCAGCAGACTGTCGTATACATTTTCCACCAGCAGTAGACTGCTGCTGCTACTTAGCGTGCTCTCGATGCAGAACCAATATGTTTGGGGCATTCCATGAGGAGGATTGGATAAATATGAGGGACTACTACACTACGACGCACGTAGTGGAAATCTATGTAGGCGAGTAGACAGCCTTGAGCTGGTAGAGCGGCGTCCAATGGCCGACGACGTCTTGGCGCTGGGTCACAGACAGCGTCGTGAGGTCCTCAGCGTGGGCCGCACTGTGGCCAATCTCCACAAGACCATCCAGCGACAGCACGGTGGTGTACGCGTCCGCACGCGCCGGTCGCGCACACAGCTTCACGCGAAGCGCCGTCGCGGTCTCGGCACGCGGCGAGCCATTGGTGCTGGAGGTGGGGGCGGCGAGCGGCCAGGCGTTCATCTCGAGCATGATGGCGTTGCCATTGACGAGCTGCGCGCGGTAGTCGCCCCAAGCAAGCCCATTGAAGGGCACCGTGGAGGCGACACCGCTCGGAAAGGCGTCAAAGACTCGCGTCTTGCCGTCCAGGATGAGCTGCATGCCACGGTCCTGGGCAAGCGACCACTGCGAGCGAATTGCCATGGAGGACCCCGTGGCGTTCAGATCGATGGACACGGCCGCGAACTCGCGCATCCACTCAATTGCTCCTCCCACCGAGAGCATGAGCGGGAACGGGCCGTGGCCCAGGGGGACGACCGCACACTGTGAGCCGTCAAAGCTCCAGGAGCCAGCAAAGGGCGAGTAGCTCGGGCCGCCATGCGGGACCCACCGCGGCGGGGAGAGCACGAGACCATCGCGGGTACGCTTGTGGCAGTGCGTGGCATGTTGGGTCTCCACAAAGGCCTGGCGCGCCTGGCTCACGAATGTTTCAAAGCCGGCCATGGAGGTGGCCGAGAGCTGGCTCAGCAACGCCGTGCGCACAGAGCGGAACGCGTCCACGCGAAACATTGTGGCGACCACGTCCTCGTGGAGCTGTGGAAAGGACACGCCAAACTGCGACGAGAGGAACCGGTCAATAAGACCGTGGAGCGTTGTGACGAGACGCAGGTAGAGGTCCTTGAGTGCCACGCTGTCGAGCAGAACCGAGGAGCTCTCGTGGAGAAGCTGCGCGAGTGTGCGGCGGTTCTGCTCGTCCAGAAAGACCCACGAGAGCGTCTGCACGCACTGGTGGACCAGCACGTCGGCTTCGCTATTGCTGCCATTCAGTCGAGCGTCCCGCAGCGACGGCAGTGTGCCACGTGTGTCTGGAGATCCGGACGTGGCGCCACGCAACGGCGAGAGAAAGTGCCACGCACGCCCAGAGAGAGGCGATGGTGTGGGGGACGACTGCGGCGACGACGAGGTCGTAGACGCGGCGGCCATCCAGCTGTCCAGCGCGCCCTGGAAGTCGACGGCCGGCACGGCCGAGAGAAAGCTCACGAGCACTGCGAGCCGCTTGGACATGGCGAGCACGTCCTGGTGGCTCGCTGCCCACATGCGCGTGTCGTCGGCGTATTGTTCACGCGAGCCCGGGCGACGCCGAGCACGTAGCTTCTCGCCACTGGTCGGAGAGCTCACGGACGACGTGGGCGAAGCCGAGCCCATCTTGTCTTCCTTGCTCGTGGCCGAGAGAAACGGCAGCATCTTCTGCCCGAGCGACGCGATCAGCCCGTCCGGTTCCAGACCGAGACCGAGCTCGCCGCCTTGGCGCACGACGTTTTCCGCGAGCAGCGCGAGAATGCGACGGTCTCCCGTAATGCCGCTCGGCGCGCGGCGGTACGAGACGACCATAAACTCCGAGGACGAGGTCGTGGCGACGATGCGCAGTGCGGCGCGTGCGCTGTCGTGCTGCATGACGTAGATCTTGAGCACGTGCTTGGTGAACCGCTGGGCCTTGGTGGCGGCGCTTTCCCACTCGTAGTACCACCGCGCACCGGGGTTGATCTGGAAGAGATGGGTCGTCTGGTCCAGCGCCTCGTGGGCGTGGCCCTGGATCCACTCGCCCTTGGGCGTTTGCTCGGTCTGCAGCGACTGGAACACGGCGCGGGCCGGGAGCTCGTCGCCCAGCTGGAACGTGCGCGCGCCGACCTCTTCAAAGTGGGCAAACACAAAGAGCCGATCGAGCGGCTCGTCGGCGTAGCCAAAGTCGCTGCGTGGTCGCTTGGCCGCGTGCGACTGCACGCGTACGTGGAGCGCCGAGCCGCAGTAGCTGCGGTTCACGTGCTCGGGGCAGCAGTGCGGGAAGCAGCGCAAGATCTTGGTGCCCTTGGTGCGGTTCGTGCTGCATACAAACGCCCAGTCAGTTTCTTGCCACGGTCTCCAATATTATCTAGTACCGTACCGCTTGTATTCCGAGAGGAAGATCGCGTCGTGGTGGCAGCCCCGGCGATCAAAGGCACACGAGAGCATGGTGCGCTGCGTAGGTGGTGGAGGCTGCGCACGAGGACGAGACCAAGGAGCTGTGGTGCGAATTGGACAAATGAATCGAATGCGATTGGAGGGAGGACCACACGTGGACCCGCCGGTGTCTCGGACGGTGTCCAGTTGCAAAATGCCGTGGCCACGCGCGATCCTAGCTTTCCCAGGCGAGCAGGGTTAGAGGACACTTGATGGGACCAAATGTGGAGCGTGCAGTGGTTGCCAAAGAACCAGCCGGGGAAGGACAAGGATGAACAGACGGCCCGCCCACGAACAGAACTACTCCGCTGGAGGCCAGTGGATAATGGCTGCCGGAGCAAAAGCAGGGCATGGGACGAAGTCTTGATGTCGTCCGCGAAACGGGGTCCCAGCTGGCAGCTGGGGGTGAAAGTTCGCGCACCGACTTACGGACGTTTGGAGGTGGCTCGTCTAGCCACCAAAGCAGTAAGCTTACAGCAAGTGTAGCGCAATCGCTGGTGCGGGCGCCGAGGACGAATCCCATTTGTGCTGCTCAATATTTGGCAGCTGAACGAACAGAGTGTACACAGTACCCACCGTACTGTACGGACACTACTGTACCTTCTCGTGGTGGATGCCGAACGAACGTGTGTTGGTGAGCAGAGCCCACCCAAATGTACGTACAGATCCAGAGCCGTTCGCTTCTCTCGTTGTCACGACCGCAGTGACAGCAAAGCAAGATGCGTGTCCTTGAGAGCTCTTGACTCTGGACACAACCAATGCGAGACGCCGGAGGTATTGTAGCATAGCGGATGCGGCTTGCTGGCCGCGCTCGGATTCCATCCGGCCGGCAACGTGATATTACAGTCGGTAAGTAGATCAGATTACGACCTGGAAACGACTGGACGAATCGACCGCAGCGGTCTTTACTTGCTCTCTGTTCAACTATTTTGGGCGAAAACAAGAGGCTCGACTGTTTTCGCCCTGGCACCTGATTGAAATTTGGGTTTTCATCATGTGGCCAATGCGTTTTTCCGGTCGTACTGTACAGAGACTGGAATAGTCGGATCATCCGACTCGCATGTCAAAGCCTCTTCCACAGATAGGAGCCTCTTCCACAGGTGAAAAAGGCATCTATTTTCCCACTTCTTGATTTATTTATTTTTTCACACCGGAAGTGAGATCCTCACTCCCTTCGCTCTGAGACAACTGGTCCACTTTCAACTGCATGAAGTCGTGGGTTGTGAAACTCACCACGGCGTCGTGGGCAGAAGTTTTTCCCCATTCTTGACCACGGAGCGTCACATTGACGCTGCCTATTAGAAAATGAATACAGTTCCGTCGTCATCTCTTTGCGACGTTTGGTGGCCGCTGACGTTCAACAATTGTCTGCGGATTCGCAAGCGCTGATCTGTTTACGTGTGAGGCGCCTCATGAAATGGACCCACTCATGCACTCGAGCATCCTGTAACTGTACTGTACAATTGTGACGGTGAATTGTCTCCATTGGATGAGTGTGCAGAGGGTTGCAGCGTTTTTGTGAAAAGGCAGAAAAGAAACAGGATTTACACTATGTGTTAAGATTGTACACCGAGGGCTTTCAGTCACTGTTGGAATGGTGCCTCTGCCCACACATCCAAGCTGACGCAAAGGCGTGAATTAAAACTGTATCCGCCCACACATCCAGTCGTGGCCCAGAGTCCTGACTGAGTATCTCAACAACACAATACTACTACTGATACTACTACTGTAAGCACACTGTGCACTGCAAGCACCACAACTTGTGGCACAAGCAGTGCACTTCGAAGTGCAGTACTGTACTGCACTTCGAAGTGACATGGTCATCATACACTGCACACTGTACCACAAGGGGCAACGGCGTCACGCCCACGTCTGCCTTCATTCAGCCTATATTATTATCGCAGTGCCAGCCGTGCAGGAGCGGCCTGTGATTCCCAAAGTGTCCAGTGTGGACTATGGATAGGCCGCCTGCTCCAGTCTCTGCGACAGTGTGGTCCATCGCTCTTTTTTGTAAGTCGCCGACTGGAGTTCTCTCTGCAGCAGCATCACGCGTCGGTCCGTTCACCTGACGATTGACTCACCAAATGGCCGAGGCGAATTGAGATTAGTCTCCTATCTTCACATCAGAGGGCGCTAATCAAGCCATGATCAAACAGCACTGGACAGTACGCTAGCGACCTAGTGAAATGGATACACTTCTAGAAATTTTGCGAGATTTCAAATTTTATATACAACTGTCATTTTAATTTATAGTCGAAAGTCAGTAACCTCAGATAAATTATATTTGTTGCAGTGTCACGGTGTAGAGCCCAGACTGGACTGTATGTGTACCGAATAAGGGGTCCACTTCGAGTCTTAGACTCATCGCGACTCATCGGTCTGGAGCCCGACGAAATTTCGAATTTGATGGGTGCCCGAGATCGTCAAGTCGACGAAGTGCGGATGCTCTGCTGGACCCATTCGGGCAGGATTTCCAGCTGCAAAGATTCCGTTACATCTTCCCCGTCTGAGAACTCTCAGTCATTAGAGGTTAGACTTCTTGTGTGTCCAAGATGGCGGGGGGGGGGACTATAACACAGTCCTGATATAATACGATACAATGTATCATACGGGGATACTGTAGACTAATGAAGTAAAATGGAAATATGAAAAGTCGTGTGTGATGCCCGAATTTTCACTCACCCGATTTCGCGGAACCAACAGAGCCAAGATCGCGGTATTGTAGCGTGATCGATAGACTCCGAGTGCGTATGGACTGGAACTCCATCGAAAAAATAATGGACACCTCTGGTCCTAAGGTGTGTACGTAGTGATTCCGGCGGCTTGGGTCCTGAGCCGAGACCTCACAGAGTCCGCCTCGAGGAGTCTATTGTACGATAATGGCTGCGCTCTGTACTCGAGCCGTCGCTGCGGGCAGTGGTAGCTCCATCATTTCATTGAAGAGAAGTTATCATAGGACGCATCATGGCATGAGGCGTCTTGAGATCACTGCTCTTCGCAGGACGCGAGGCACCCATTACTAGGGGAACGACGCTGGTTAACTACTCTGAATAGTGCTGTCCGCCCAGTGAGATAGTCAATACTATTGACTGTCTCGTTGTAAAATCGTCGCGTTGATCGTTGGAGTCCGACTCGGACAGCACCGGATGATGGATGCAACAAGCGCGTTGCTTCATGTTACTTGGTATACGGATGTATTCTGTAAGCCTGGGCGAGCACGTCATCGTGGACCATGGATCGTAGTGGACAATGCTCAGTTGATACTTCGTGCTTTGGTTTGATCATCCTTCCACTTGATTCAAGTCTTGAAGGATGCCAAGCGACGCTGCAGGAGATGGGTCCTCAAGGTCTCGCAGTATTCGTGTTTTCGTGAGTGCTGAAACACGGCGGATTTGAACACGCGTATCCAATGTTGCAGGATGTGAGAATTCTTTCGTAGAGCGCTCCAATCGAGTTTGTACTACCGGCATCTTTAAGTACTAGTCTCACAACTGAGAGGAACCGTGAGAACGGGAAAGGGGGTGAGATTGCTGGCTTCCTGTATTGGATGCACGGGCGGCTGTCTGGGTTGGAATGTATCGAAGCCTTTCGAAAATATCTACGGAACGTTAAATGTCGTCGGCATTGTCCAGGTTCAGCAGCACCTTCTCCATGCCCGGTTTAAAAGCCGGCTTGCCCAGGAACGGGCAGCTGCCGCAGCGAAACGCGTCGCCCTTGAAGCACTGTCGACAAGTGCGTGCGGGGCAGCGAGGACCACGGAGAGGACCACGAAGGGGGCGGAAGAAACCAACATATTAGTACACACCCGAGCGACAATCACGCCAGGTTTGTCGCAGTGGGTACGTACGTTGCCGCAGCTCGAGACCATCTCCGAAAGTTCCGAATCCGAGACGACTGGCTTCTCCTCAGCATCCTTGCGTCTACCAGCACCAGTGTGATTAGTTCTCACCCGCCTCCTATCCACCAGTCGGTCACCAACACCGCCCACTCACCCGCACGTGCAGTCCTTGCATGCCCGCCTCTTGCCGTCCTTGCCGACCTCGCAGTCGTTCTTGGCGGCCTGGAGCACCTCGTTCGTGTCGTCCAACAAAGAGTCCTCGTCGATCATGTCTTCGTCGGCAGTCTCGTCAAAGTCGTCGGCGAGCACCGTCCATTTCTTGGTCACGGGGGCCGTCTTCGCAGGCGTCGCCAACGGGAGTGCGGCGGCGACGGACGCCTGCTTCTTGGACGTGAACAGCGTCGCGTTCACAAGCCCCGGGTACTCGGAGACCTCGGTGTCCTCCTTGGTGTCCACGAACCCAGCGATCATTAGAGCCATGAGCACAGTACTCTGTAAGACATTATCAATCATTCAGTCCGTGAAATCCAAGGTGCATGCTGGTAGAGAGATAGAGAGAAATCGCCCCAACAAACCTTGTTCTCCTCCGTAACATCGGCGACATAGAGCTGCAGGTTGCCACCGGACTTGATATGCGGCACGAGCGCTTCGAGGTCGCTGGCCAACGCGTCGTGGGCGTCGTTAAACGCGACGATGCCGTCGAAGACGGTGTCCTTGGAAAAGTTGGCGCCAACGACTTCGGGAATGTTCGTGTTGGTGCCCACGGGCAGCACGCGCACGTTGGAAATTTGGGACGCATCATCCTGGAAGACCGTCACGGGGGACTCGCCCTCGAGGCGGATGAAGACCACGACGTCGCCCTCAAGCTGCATGGCGGCGCGACAAGTTGGGGAGATCGGCCAGTTGCAGGTACTGACTGTATTGGACAGCTGAACGATTGTTGGATGGAGGAACCATGGAATGTGTTACAAATTGGTTGGGCTATGTTACAAATCTATCATTAGTGGCTATTTATTGGTCACTATTTCACGTCAAACGCAGCGCATCGTATCAATAACTCGATTTTAATCCTACTCTCGATATAGTGACACTCAACCGATACAAATTCTAGTATGTGATATCACTAAAACTGCCATTCAGTGTGTCCATTCTGTTGAAGACTGGTGGACACTTGTTGAATGTCAGTGAGACGACCCTCTGAAGACGCTATTGCGCAATGGACGCCCCCGACTTCAGGATCTGGTGCTCGAGCGACTGTATGTCGTGGAACTGGATATGAAAAGTGCCATGTGGTCCAAAAGTCTCTATTGTACTTCTTTGCAGTGTCTTGGTCTCTTGGTTTTAGTATAGGATTGCTGTCGGATTTGAAGAGATCGTCTCTAGTGTTTGGCCGTCGTCAGCCGACATCTGCAAAGTCCTAAATCGTCGAAACACCCGTGCTTCAAGCACTGCCCGCCATCTTCAACAAATTAGTTTCCGTCATACTACGTAGTACTGTATCTGATACCGGAACTAGACAGTGTGGCACATCGTAGGTGTTCGCATACAGACGTGATCCCTTCCATTATCGCTACCTCAGCACTGCTGTCGGCCACATTCCTATGGAACCGCTTTATGATCCAAAACTCCTTTATTCGGTGGACTGCAGTACATTTTGTAAATGTTCTCGGGACCTTTACAGCCTGCGACACATAGCCAGGTACATATGTTCTCATGTGTAAGGAAAAAGTGAGATTTAATACCCGCCCTGTCTTACATGACATTTGCCCGCTACATTTGACTGAAGTGCCCGCACAGCTACATTTATATTCTGTTAAAGGAGGCATTTTCAACGTGTGCACTCTTTTCCTTACACATTAGAACATCTGTACGGACCAATCCACTTCAACGTCTTGCCACCCCACGTGCTGTGCGACAACACGTGTGGATATTAACAAGTAATCCAGCAGCCGAGCCGCTCATGTAATTGAAGTCGATTCCTCGAATGAAATGGAATGTACGCTTCCCATGACGTGTTTTCTGGTGTGAACTTTGCGCATGGAATGCTGATTTGATGTGTGGAGTCGCGCCACTACAGTACATACTGTGTTGTTCATTCGAGATGCTCGTGGGCCACGACTAGTAGTGCCCAGATCCTTGAGATGGCACGTGACGGCTCGCAAACCCGCAACAGCAGACCAGATTTGTTCGTGGGGTGCTTCGTATTATGCTCGATGGGACTCGCACGCCATGTGAAGATATGGTGGTGGCCATGCAGTAAAGTGGCGCTGGCTCTGAGCTCAGAGGCTGAGAGCGGCCATGCGGTTGAAGGAAAGCACCAGTTGGCGGCATGTTTCTCCCATCGGTCTCCCTTAGCGAGGTCGATAAACCGTATAAGGGTGCGGCAACATGGAGAACGGTGACCTCGGTGGCCCCAGCAATATATCTGTATAAGGGTGGGGCAACATGGAGAACGGTGACCTTGGTGGCCCCAGCAACTCCCAGCGTGCGTCACCAAGCTCCCCATCCTGCATTTAGCCGTATCCTTATATATCGTTTATAACAGGCTACCTCTATAATGGAATCCATCGTCCCCGACAATATGTTAATACAGTGTTCGCAAACTATACGTTATCAAAGGTTATTAAATTGCATACTACGCTGAATCCTTAGGAACATTTGTCTCGCCCAGCTGGTCCAAGTTGGACCAGCTGGGCGAGACAAATGTTCCTTTCGCGTGTGTGCATCAGTATGCAGAGCTGTTCCCGCTTTTTGTGGCGCTTTTTTCCTGCCTTTCCTCTGTTCAGGACACTCTAATAATACTATTAGCTACTACTGTACCGCGACGCGACGATCAGCGTCTTGGTGCGTCAGTCCTACTGTACACCAATCTCAGTGGCCACTGAAGAACAGGGGAGGGGGAAGGCCCCATTCGTTCCTCCCTCCCATCCACGGGGGCGGTCTTTGTTCAGGCATGCACTAGTGGCACACGAGTACACTCTGCTGCCTCGCCGAGCCAGTTCGCCAGTCTCGCAATTCCCAACACGCCAAGAGCCATGAGTTCGATCCAATTGCCGTGTGCGCTGCCAATGGCCGGTGTGCCGCAGCCGCATGCCCTCGCCATGGAGCGCGTCGCGATGGCCGTGCGCGACCAGACCGTGGAGCTCTACCGCCATTTTCTCCACGGCAAACCCGTGGTCGACTCGACGCGGTGGAAGTCCGTCAAGCAGCGCGACGGCGTCGAAGTCTTTGTCGCCCGCGAACGCAATCCGCCCACGGCGTTCCACGCCGGCATCACCGAGGGCGTGGCGCCGTCCGAGATCCTTGCGGCCTCGGACTGGGTCCCGCAAATTAAACTGCGCCTCGTGGGCCAGACGCTCGGCTCTGTGGACGACGCCATGTTTGGCGCCACGACGCCGACCGACCTCGACAAGGCCAAGCTCTCGGCGGCGCTGGTTGACGACCATGTGGACCACCGCACGCTACTCGACATTCGCGTGCCGAGCGCCGACGAGCCGTTCACGTACACCGGACTCAAGTGGTCCGTCTGGTCGTCCTCCAAGCCACGCGACCGAACGTACATTGAGACTGCGGGGTTCACGACTGTCACTTGCAACGGCAAGTCGCACCGCCTCGGCTTTGTCGTGCACCACTCGGTGCAGCTGCCGCAGTTTCCGTCGCTTGAGGCCCAGGGCGTGACGCGGGCCAAGGTCTCGTCGTGCACGCTGTTTCGCCAATTGGCCCCCGGGTCGGTCGAGGTGTTTGCGACCGAGGCCGTGTCACCCGGTGGCGATATGCTGTATAAAGTGACCACGACCCAGGCCACGGACGCGCTGCTGGGCGTCGCCAAGTTCACCGAGTACGCGCTCAAGAAGAAGCTCGTGTGGCTGCAGACCGCGCGCACGCGTGGGGGAAAGACGTCGCCCGAGTTGGCGCCTCTCGTGCGGCGCGCGAGCCACGACTCTATACCGGGCATTAGCCGCTCGCGGTCGAGCAAGTGTGAAAATTGCATGCGGTCGCTGTCGGCGCTGCGGTCGTTCACGACCTGTGACGTGTGCGGGACCCAGGTCTGCTCGCGCTGCATCACGACCCAGAAACTCGTCTATGGCGAGAAAGTGCACTCGATCCGCGTCGTGCCTATGGCGGTCTGCAAAGGGTGCCTGTCCACGGCCAAGAGTGTGGCCAACGCACAGGAACTGGCGGGCCAGCACTTTGACGATGCGCTCGAACGGAGTAACCACAGTGTCGACTCGGCACAAGGCCAACCGCGTCGGCCGTCCTACGCATCGACAGAAATGTCGAGCGACTACCTGCCGTCCCCGTTCGCCTCGAGCATGGCCAGCGTCCGCTCCGTGGGGTCGATGAGAGGAGGCAAATCGCGACGGCCGTCGTACGCGTCTACGGAATGCTCCGTCTCATATGACGACCTGCGGTCTCCTTTCAACGGTGACCGAGAGAGCACGGCCAGCAGCTCGTGCTGCAGCCGCGTTGAGGAGGAAGTCAAGGACACGGCAGTCGTCGTGCGGTACAATCGCACGCCGTCGACCGACTCCGGCTATTCCCACCCGAGACCGTCGCCGTCGCCGCCACCAATGTCCAGCCAGCAGCATCAGATGAAGTTATGGCAGCAAATGAACGAGCTGTGTATGCAGGCAGAGACCACGTACCTCCAGACCAAGCAGCAAGCACAGGCACAGGCGATCTACGGCCACCACCACGGCGAGCGATAGAAGCTCGATCAATTGAGAAACTCCAGTAGATTTGCATTTCATAAAAGAACCGCATGCATTATAATTTTAACTCAGATTACTTAGCACCACCTAACGTTCTCTACAGTCATACAGTGTAGAATCTTTCGAGGGAGATGACGGGTGGTGGTGGTGGCGAGAAGCTCGTGGCGTTCTCCTTAGTTCGCCTCGATAGAGGTCACCGGCACGAGTTGCTTCTCGAAGAATGCGAGGATAAACAACGGGTTCTCGTAAAATACCTCGTCTTTGAAGATGGCGTACCCCATCGACTTGTAGAACGCATGGGCCTTTTCCAGCACGTACCCGGCCGAGAGCCAAATGCGCGTGAATCCGTTTTGCACGGCCCAGTCTTCGAGTGTGGTCACGAGCATCCGACCGACGCCGTACCGTCGATATTCGGCCTTGACCGACATGCGCCGCAGCTCGCCTTCGCCGTGTCCCTTGTGTTCGAGCCCGACCATGCCGACGACGTCTTCGCCTGAGCCGTCCTCCTTGTCACATACGGCGACCCAGTAATGGCCGCCTTTTGCGAAATACGTGCCGTCAATATCGGCGAGGTCGTCCTGGAGACTCGAGCCAATGTATTCGTCCCAGAACTTTTGCGACTGACCAGGGATGTTGGCATTGGCCATGAGCCCAGGGACAAAGACGTCGAGTACGCTGGTGTGGTCCTCTGGCCGATAGGAGCGAATGCGGAGGCGCTTGCTGTCTCGTGCGGGCGGAGCAGCAGTAGGTGTATGAGGGGTCTGGGGCGTCGTACCCTGGTCTTGAACTGCGGAGGCTGTCATGTCTGGGGTTCAAAGCACGTGGAGAAATGGTGAGCGGACGTCGCGAAAAGCCCACGAAAACTTCAGATTTCAGACGAGCTGGCCCATCCTCCATTGCGTCAGACGTTGCGGATGCAACAATACGACCATCACTCTGAGAATCTTACAGGATGAGGTGATATTGAATGATTTATGCCAGAAAAGGGTGTATTCATTCCGTATCAGTTTATTTGTTTACCGTGTTTTGAGCATACTGCAGCTTTGAGCTTTGACCCTGGAGATGTACCCGTTTCATTTGAGGGTGTAATCGCTCTCGGATTGGATGGCACAACGTGTTTGCACGAACAGGCCAGCATGGATTCGTTCAATCCCCAAGGGACGCAAGAGTTTTCTGACGCCTGGCTTTGTCCATTCAACGCCCCTCCATGCCACAAGAGATGCTGCTGCTGCCGGCTTCAGCGTCAGCAACGCGAAGCCGACTGAGTGATGTCATGCTTCACAGCATCCGTGCCACTCAAGTAAGCACGTAGAGGCGAATGGTCCTCCCACTGGGGGCTAAGAATGCCTGAATGCCAGTCGTATCCTGTGTGGATGACGGTGTCCTTCTTATCGCCGTGCCGCTATCGTCCTTCGCTCACTGGGGATTACCGTAAGCCATGGACGATATCCAGTGAATGGCTTCAAGTTGCATGGATCAACGCCGCATGAGATCAGCTGACAGTCACTGGAAAGAGTCGCTAGTGAGATGTTGGTCTAAGGACCTGCCCACTCGTTGCGAGATGAATGGCGGAGTGATCGAATACTATGTGAGCATTGCATAGTGAAGTTGGTAGCAGGCCTGCCGTTTTGTTGTACGTGCAGATGTGATGACACCGAACCGCACAGCTTGGTCCAGTAGTAGATAGGAGAAGCGCCCCATTCTTGGGTGGTCGATACTAGGCTGTCACTTCGATCGGCAACCAAGTAATGCTGGTCGCCCAGCAAGGCCAGTTACAAAACCAACGCATTCATGTCAGCGCCAACGATACTCATGGTTGGCGTTTAGACGATCAGTCAGCCGATAATCACCAGCGCACACGCTCTTCAATGCCATGACCATCATTCCAGATGAGTTTTCATCCATCATTGGAGCGGGAAGAAGAGAAGCACGCAGATGCCATAAACTTGGCGTTTCTTGTTTCGTGTATTTTCTTCCGCTTGGTTTTCTTGCATACATTCTCCACTCGTCCATCCTCGTGGCCCCGGATATCCAGCGTCTGACTTGCGAAATCCAGTCACTCAGCATGCGATCTCCTTCGTCGTCGTCACCCACTGGATGCATTCTCACTTCGAAATTACCGACCGACTATGAGATAACAGAGACACACACAGAGAAACGAGTTCGCGATTAGTTCCACTTGCCCAGCGTCCCACACAGCAGCAACTCACGCCGCTCAGAAGCTGCGTCTACTGGTCAGACCTCCTTTCTTGCGTTGCTTGATCTCCGTATCATTGACCGCGTGCAGGCGAATCACGCTCGGCATTTGCGCTGGGTTGTAGTGCTCCACCCCCTTGGACCAGTCGTACCCCACGCCGTACGCGTAAATATCACCTGGTGCATTGAATTTGCCGACGGTGATGGCTTGGTTACTACCATGCGAGAATACAAAAGACCAACACGTGAGCAATTCAGCACCTCCCTATTCCCAATATATCCAGGCAAGAGTACGTACACTTTGGCAAAGGCCTTGAGCTTCTGGCGAGCGTCCTTGTCCCAGAAGCAGTACGTGCCGTCTCCGCCGGCCGTTGCAAACGTGCCGTACGGATGGAACGCGATGCTGTTGACCGGATAAATGTCGTTACCGTCGCGGTGGCATTTGAACGCAAAATCGTTCTTCTTGTCTTTCTCCTCCACGTGCATGACGGCACATCGGCCTTCGATCGAGCCAACTGCAAACCCCGAGCCGTCCGGAAAGCACGCGATCGTGCGCGTCTGGTACTTGAGGTTGGACGTCACAGTCTTGTACACGACCGACGGCTTGCGCATGTCGAAAATGTCGATTTGGCGGTTCGCTGTCGCGACCACGAGCATGGGG
>JAADVZ010000067.1:0-65819 GCA_023335925.1 Pythium phragmitis | reverse complement strand
TTGCCATGTGACATGTGTTTCATACGTAACCCATCGTAACCGAACGACGTAACCTCGAACCTAACGGCATGACAGGCTAACTTAAGCTAAGTACGCTTCTGTTGGGCCACCACACGCCCAGAAGAGGATGATCAGGCGCGTGGGACTTCCGCGGCGCTCTCTCGCGCTGCAGTGTCGTGCGCACCGCGTCGGCGCCGCGCCAATCCAGGTACGTCCTTTGTATTCGAACATCTCGTGCCCGCTTCGATGCGCCACTCTCGTCTCGTAAAGGCCTCGGGAAGCAGTCCAAATGGCTCATGGATCCTTTCGCCTTTCTTGTTTTGTAGCGCGCCGATCGCCGTGCCTTCTCGTCTCCGTCGACATCCAAGCCGTCGGCGCTGGATGGCTTCGCAGGCATCTCCGCGTTCACCACGCGCGTGATCGACCGATTGCCTCTGTTCGAACACTACGAGAAGCACAACGTCTTTCCGCCGTCGATGAACATCTTCTCGCGCATGATGCAGTTCGTGCAGCTGCAGCTGCCCACCCACACGGAGATCGATGTCGTCGAGTTTCTGGGCGGCGCGCAGCACGCTGTGGACCTGGCGCTCCACACCATGTTCTCGCAGGAAGTCGCCAACTTTGCGTTTGGCGAGATCCCCAAGTCGCCGGCCACGGAGACGCTCCAGCAAATCATGTCGCCGGCGTGCTTTGACATGTACTTCCAGGGGCTCAAGGCCATGAAGGGCACGCTGCGAACCATCGAGATGAACGAGTTGGATATCAAGTCTGTGCACGTGGCCGGGGTGGCGTGGGACAGGATCTCGCTAGCCGAGCTCAAGCAGCAAGAGAGGGACGACGTGTTCCGTGCCCACGAGCTGATCAAGGCGCGGTTCATGCTCGAGGCGATGGTGCAGCGTCCGACGACAGACCCACCCGGCGAGATCGCGCTGCAGGACGTCAAGGATATCGAGAGTATCGTGATTGAAGAGAGCGACCACAGCACCATGGTCGAGCGGCTGCGTCTCGACGTCGTCACCGAGACCACGGAGACCGTGACGACGTCGACTGTGGACAGCACGGACGAGCCGAAGCGTGTCACGCGGGACACGGCCGCCCTCTGGACCTTCGAGTCGATTGTGTCCACGCCCAGCGACATTGACTGGCGGATCCGCACGTTCACGGAGCGACCGCCAGGCGGGACACTGCTGTAAATCCAGGCTGTAAAGGACTCACTTGGGCTCTTCCAAGGAGATGCTCTGCACAAGTCGCAGGCAGAGGAGGTACCATGGGCTCCCCAGAACGTACTTAGATTAAGTGCGCTCTCTGAAATGATTTGCAAAGGGTCCATTTCTCATTTTTCTGTCCCGACAATCCATTTTGGTCGACGTCACTCGCGCCATGATCAGGTGCTCAGGTCTCGCGCGGAGCTCGCTCGCGCCGCGCTTCCGTTCGGGCTAGACCGTCTCGGCGCACCTTCAGGTACGCGCTTTACGTGCTTCTCTCTTGTGGCCTCTCTCTCGTCTCGACCCGCTCTCGGGAAGCTGCTGAAGTCTTTCCTCTTTCTTCTTGATTCCGTAGCGCGTGGATCGCCGAGCATTCTCTTCCCCCTCGACGTCGCCCTTCCAGTTCCACCTCGATATCCTACTCGGCGATATCTCGATCTATCTCGGGTCCTTCAAGCGCGCGTTCGAACGGCTACCGCTCTGCAGTACCGCAAGAACCGGGTCTTCCCGCCGTCCATGGGGCTCGTCTCGCAGCTCTCGCTGTTTGCCAAGCTGCAGCGCCCGACGCACACGGACATCGACGCCATCGAGTTTCTGAACGGCGCACACCAGGCCGTCGAGACGTCGCTCAGAATCATGTTCTCAAAGGAGGCGGTGAATCATGCGTTAGGCCGGATTTCCAAGTCGCCTGCGACCAAGACGCTCCGGCAGCTCCTGGCGCCCGCGTGCTTTGACATGAAGTTCCAGGGACTGAAGACGCTCAAGAGCACCATGCTCTCCATGGAGCTGAACGAGCTCGAGATCAAGTCGCTTCACTTGGGCGGCGCGACGTTTGAGCGGCTCACGCTCGCCGAGGTCAAGCAGCAAGAGCTAGAAGACTTGCACAATGTCCACTGCAGCATTGAGGCTGTGTTCCTCCATGTCAACCAGAGAATCAAGTCGGCGCCGATGCCGACCAGGCTTCAAGGCATCACGGACATTGGCAGCATTGTGATTGGCGAGCACGACCACACCATCCTGGTCGAACGCATGCGTCTCAACGTCGAGATCGAGACGACCGAGACCGTGACGACCGCGTTCTTCAAGAGGCCCAAGCCCGAGTGTGTCACGACCGACTAGATTGGCATCTGGATCTTTGAGGCCATCGTGTCGAACCCGGGCGAGATGAACTGGCGCGTGCAGACGTTCGTGGAGGGCCTCCCTGGACAGAAACTCGTGCTGCAGACTCGCCAGCACGATGCCCAGGGGCCCATTGTCTTTTTTAAGAGGTGGCGAACTCTCTGGGCATGAACGGCGTTTGGTGAGACCAATGCAAAGACCCAGTACTGCAAAATGCCGATTGGGACAAGACGGTAGGCAGGAAAAACTACTCACACCAAGCGTAGTGTGTCTCTGTTCGTGTTTCTTAAATACTAGTTTCGGTCTAATCGTGGTAGTGCTGGGAGTGGAAGAATTGCTGGAGGGCCGCCGCCGCGCCGTCCACGAGTTTCCGTTCGCACACACTTTGGCTCGCCACGGTGGTCGAGGACGTGGACGACGGGCCGTGCTGCTGCTGCAGCCTGGCGAGCAGCAGCGATGTCGTGTCGCTCAGCCGCTCCAGCTGCAGCTGCTGATGGCGGATTACGACCACGCAGTAGAGTAGCACGACGAGCGTGAGTACCTGAAGCAGGGACTGGGGGTTGGCCACGAGACTGTTCAGGTTGACGAAATTGGTTGGGGTCGAGCCCACCTCCATCGGTACGTTGGAGGTTGATGGCTTGTGCGCGGACCCGTGTGATCGTTCGCTCGAGCCACTCGACCGTCGGTGCTTCGTCGTCGTGTCGGCCGTCGTCTCGAGCGTCACAGTGGGAGAAAGAGAAGGGGAAGCCGGAAGGGAGCCAGCCGCAGGGGCAGTCCTGCCCGGCGCGTGGTCCTGCAGATACACGATTGCGTTCTTGGCCCAGAGGTCGACTCCTTCCTTGGACTCGGACCGCGACGACGACTCGATCTGCGATTTGAACCACGTCGACTTGAGGAAGTTCACAATCTGCCCGGCCTGCACGTGGCAATAGTGCTTGCTGTCGCGCGTAAACACCCACCGCGTTTCAATCTCGAAATAGTCGCTAAACGGAATGCCCGACATGCGCAGCAGATCCGACACGATAAAGCGCGTCCACTTGCTGCCATCCACGGACGACTTTTCGATCCGCAGACGCTGGAGCCGGCAGCAGCCAGCGTACGCTGGCAGCCCCGGGAACTTGGTTTTGGGCGGATGCTGCGAGCGTACGTTGCGAAACATGGTGTAGCCGTCTTCCTTGGAGATGGCAAAGCCCCTGGCCGTCTCGGCTTGGTTCTCACTCGTGATAGGCTGCCAGTCTTCGATGTCAATGTCGATGTCTTTGGTCATGGCCATGTGGTCCCGCAAGAAGTCACGGCCCAGGGCGTTGCCCCAGAGCAGTTCGAACACACTCTGCGTCTCAGCGCGCAATTCACAGTCGAGGATCATGGCCATTTTCGCAAGCGGTGCATCCGGAGGCAGCGGTGGCTCGGCGCTTTCATCGCTGGCACTGCTGGCGATCGACATGGCCTCATCATGGTCTTCCGACAAGGCCACACTGCTACTGAGCCGCTCGCTCGATTCGTCGTCCACGTCGTCGTCGTCCACATCGAGCGAACCCGACGCGGCCATGAAGCTCGCGAGGTCTCCGTGGCCAACCGCTGCGGCCAGCACCTTGTACGAGCGCCGCCGGCCGATGGCCTGCTGCTTGAGTGCTTCCCTACTGAGCGGTTGGGCGAGCTCTTTTTTCTTGGCTTCTTGGAACGCGCGCACGAGCTGGTCAGTCCGCAAGAAGCAGAGATCGCGGAGACCGTTAAACTCGGCGAAAAAGTGCTTCTCCTTGCTGCTCTTAGTGTTGATCTGGAGTGCGTTAATGTAATAGAATTCCGGCTTCACGAGCGAGTGCAGATCCGCAAAGGCGATCTTGATCTTGTGGGTCTTGTACCCGCGAAAGCACACGTGCTCGCGCGTGAGAAAGAGGTGCCCGTAAAACGGCGCAAAGTCGACAAAGTACGAGCAGTTGAAAACCGTCACGGGTGCCTCGTGGGGCGGCAGATGGAACTCGCGAATGAGCTGATCACTCGAGGGCGGCGCCAGTCCGCTCCACGTGATTTGCGTGGTCTGTGCCTGCGCGTGGAAGTCGCGGATGCGGTTAAAGCATCCGTCGCACACGCGCAGCTCGCCCTTGCTCAGGTACAGTTGGAACGGCACGATCGCCGTCTTGGACGAACAGGCCGCACAGAACGAGCCGCCGCAGTTGCGGCAGTGGTGGCGGCCCTGGGAGAGTAACGAGCCAATGTCGTCGTGGCAACTCTCACACGAAAACATGTTGGCAAACGGTGGCGGCGGCAAGTTGGGGCTCGCGGCGACCACCGAGTGGGTGGGTCGCGACAGGTCATCGTCCAACGCGATCGAGGTCGTGGACGTGCGCGTCTGTAATGCCGCCGTTTTCGGCGGCTCTGTTGTCCCATCTTTTGCTGGTGGTGTCGGTGCTGCTGTCGTGGTGCCGTTGCCGCGCAGGAAGAAAAGCCGTGAGGTCGTTTCGAGAAACGACTCGGCCAGCGACGACTTAGCGTCTGCTTGATGCGTGGTAGTAGTAGTAGTAGAAGTAGTAGTAGTTGAAGCAGCTGCACCGCCTCGTAATGTCGGCGGTGAGAGAATCGCGCGCATCGCGAGGTCCTCGGTGGGGAAGAAGATCCGCAGGGGAGCATCGCGGCGAGTCGCCTTGTACGAGTTGGCCTTGGCGGTCGGAGCGGGTGGAGCGTTGGTGGTCGTCGCCAGAGGCGTCGGAGTGACGGAGGCTACCGAGGCGCCGCCTTCGCTTTCATGGGACGCGCTCGACGATGCGTCGCTGTCGCAGGACGGTCGCGGCGGTGGCAACCGCTCGGTCTCCATCTCCAGAAGCGGATCGCGTTCCAACACTGCCGCCGCGTCGCCGCTGTGCGTACGGCGCAGAGGCGGCGGCTCTAACATTGCGTTCTCGGGCGCGAGCGTCGGGGACGACTGCGTGCGTATCAAAGGGGTCGTTTCCTTTGTCAGTGGCGACCGCGAGGTCTCCTCACTAGACTGTGGCGACTCGAGGGTTGGCTTTTGCTCGGGTCCGGCCTCGGCGGAGATGACGCCATACGCGACGGCAGTGGTGTCAGGTTCCCCTGCGCTTTCTCTACCCGCCGGCTTGCTCGACCCATCCACCACCGATTCGCTCGTGGTCGTGGCGTCGTGGTTGGACTTGCCGTGGTTGTCCGCGGCGTCGGGTGATTGGATCTCTTGCCACGAGTCTTGGTGGGGCAGCACGGTCTCCGCCATTGGTGCAGGCGGCTGTGGAGCGGCGTCCGCGACGACACCCAGCGCCAGCGACGCCGCTTTCGCACGGACGTCCATGGAGCCACTTGTGGGCTCAGTCATTCGTGGGCTTCTCGTCGCGATTCGTCTTGTGCCGCGGTTCACACGGTGACTCCTCTTTTGACTGAACATTCACTTGCAATGTGGGACACGATGTTCGTGTGGTATACACCAAACAACCTTCCTATTATAGTATATTTGTAGATTTGTACTTCAAAAATACTCCTGAGGAAACTCAGATAAGGTATATCCGTGCGACAACGCTCTTGAAGTGGGATCCTGGGTTTGGTCTCAGGTCATCCGGCTCGATCGACGACAGAATCGGGCGGCTGAGATGATGGTTGGGATTCCGTCCCAACGCCAGTTACTGGAGACAGTCGCAACAGTAGAGAGCTCGTCGGAGACTGCTTTTCTTATCCTTCGCCATTTTGGTGCCAGTCTTTCCGTGCAGATGACTCGCCTTTGTACAGCGAAGTCCCATGTTTGGGACAGTATTCTTGGTACGTACTGTTCTGCTCTTCTTCTCACTGCACAGTACACTACAATAGGCAGTATTTTTTTTTAACTGGACCCAGTCTGGGATCTTTGCCTCTCGCCACCTTCCAGAGAATGATAAGAGAAAAGGAAAGATCGCTATGCTCTTGTTGCTGTACAGTACTGTAGACACTATGTTGTCCGTGGAGAATTCCGCTTGGGTTGTGTATCGTAACGTTAATAATGTGGACACGATCCCCCATGTCTTGTCTTGGCGGAGGCATCATGACGTCACGTCATACTCGAGACAAAAGAACCCATGTCAGAGAGTGGCGTCACGTCAGCCGCGACTGGAACTTGAAGTTTGCCGACTGAACCCATCGGAGACTTTGGTGGGAGAACAAAGACCTTTCTAGGTGGCTGCCGCACTTCGTGTGGTGGCAAATCCAGCGGCTTGGCAAGATTTTTCCGAACGACTTCACCGCCAGTTCACCCACCGCCGCCGGCTTGTTTTCTCTGGCTGAATTCTGCCCTCGTCGAAGGCAGAAACGCAAGCGAGCCGTTGCCAACTTCTGGTGGAAAATGACCAGCGATCTTCGTCGAATGGAATAATCAGTATCAGTATCGTATCGTTAGTACGGAGATAGGTACACTTTTGAAGACCGTGGGTCTTCACACGACTCGACGATACTAGCTCCATGTACTGTATAACGACACGTAGTGCAAGCGCCTCGCCTATTGAATCGACTTGTAGGCGGCACGCTCAGAGCCCCAAGTCGCAGTCTTGCGACCTACGATTCCGCCCACGATCGACGCGACTCCAACCGCCACCGCTGTCCACGCAAACGACGAGTGCGTCGTGGTCGCTGTTGTCGACGACTCGGTCTTGAAGAACCCGACGCGTTCCAACCACCACTTTGGATAAAACAGCCTCTTGGCTCGAATACTCGCCGTGTCGAGATTCGTCATCTCATAGCCGTCGTGGTAGATCGTCACCAGGTGCTCAAACAGCGTCCAAAACGTCTGGACCGCTTCCTGTGCAAACCCACTCGCTCGCTCGGTCAAAAAGACGCGCATCGCGTCCTCGCCCTGCTCCTTTTTGAGCCGAGCAGCTTCCGTGTGGACGCTGGACTGCAAGCCATCGATCCGCTTCTCAAATGCGAGCTGCGTTTTCTCGACCTCGGGATGAATATACTTGTAGAAGCGAGCGGCCCAGTTGCCCACGAGCGCGTTGACCCAAAAGGACGACGTCTTGTCAAACGCAAAGAGTGAGCTGTTGGAGTACTGCGTCGGGACGGCATTGACCTTGGCGTACACTGGCGCGTAGATGGTCGCGTGAGCACCGTACTGGCCAAACCACAGGAACGCCTTATCGGCATTAACTGGGTCCAGCACGGAGATGAAGGTGTAACTGGCTCGGAAGATCGAGATCGCCCGTTCAAAGCGGCCTTTTGCTAGGTCCTCTGGCGTGAGATCGCCGTTGGCACCTGGGTCATACCTATCGGGATTCCCATAGGCCCCGCCGGCAGGACCTTGCGTCATGTCGAACGGCGTGCCCTCATAGTGGTCGCGGTGGAACCGCATAATGTCATGCGGCGACAGCACACTCGTCGCCTCGACCGTGAGTGGGTACGCCGCAGCATCAGGGGACAACTTGGATGACGGGTTTGCGAGCGTGAGCACGCGCCACACACGGCGGTTCGAGTAGAGTCGCGTCTCGCCCGGACCGAGCGGATCGGAATAGATCTCAGCAAAGTCGAACGGCGTCGCACTCTCTGGTGTCCACAATTTATTGCGGATCGCCACGTCATAGATATTGGCCGACGCCATGAAGTTGTCCGTGTCCGTGAGGTTAATCTCGTGGATCACAAACGCGTTGGCCACGACGGCGACGTGGTCGTCGGGCACGCGCTGCGCGACCCACACGGCCGACTTGCCCGAGTCGTCGGGCAGGATATGGAACATCCAGGCCTCTGTCGGGTCGGCGATCGTCAGCGCCTCTCCAGCTTCGCCCAGCACACCGTCGCCCTCCCACGCGGCGCCATAGTATCCGTACTTCACTGCCAAATCGCCCATGAGTTGGATGGATTCTCGCGCAGTCTTGGTGCGCTGCATCGCGACACGCGAGAGCGCAGCAATGTCAAAGAGCGCGGCACCGCCCTGCGTTTTCGGCTTGCTAAAGAACCGCGCGCCGCACGTGGACTCGCCAAACGCGAGCTGGTGTTCATTGAGAATGCCGTAGACACCGTCAATGTAGCCATAAGTCTCCGTAGCTTCTGGGATCGAGCCAATGGGTTGCGTCTCGGACCAGTTGAAGAACCGCTTGTCGAGATTCGCGTGCTCATAGACACTGCCGCGTGCGTTGCCCACTGTGTTGTACAAGCAAAGCCAACGAAAAGTTGTTGGTGGACCAACAATCCAACGTTGGCAATGTGTGGTACGCACCGTAGCGAGGGTACCCGAGCTCGATGAGAAACACGTCGTGGATGGCGGCGCCGCCGTGTTGCTGCGCAGGGACCTTGGCGATGCGAAAGTCGCACGATGAGCAGTCGGCCGAGTGGGTTGTGATCGGTGTGCCCGTCGTCGAGGCCTAGATACCGACAAACTGTGGGAACACGCGCTGTTGGATTTCTTCTCCCACCAAGCTCACCTTGCGGCCGACCAGAATGGCCGTGCAGCGGTCGCGCTCCGCCAACACCAGCGATGTAGCAAACGCCAACGAAACAGTCACCAACGCCAACGTCTTCATCGCTCACTTCGACTTCTTGGTTCTTCTTCACTGGAGACTCCAGGGCTGTTGGATGTTGGCCCATGCTCCGGCAGTCTTCATGTGATGGGCATCAGCGAAGAAGATGGATGACTTTTCGGGTCATGATCTTGGGGACACATCCCGAATTTTGGGATCACCATACAAGGGACTGTTAGAGCTTCCGTGAAAATGGGGAAAACGGCAAAGAGGTACTAAATTCTTACTGTATGTATAGCAGTCAGCTTTTTAAAGCTAAAATGTTTATTAAAATAAACATTTTACGAATATGGACCTTTGACTGTGCGTGTTGACAGAACGAAATCACCACCTCTTCTTCCATTTCGGCTCTTGCCTGCCGCTGCTGAGACCTGAGATCTACGTGCTGCGTGGGATCCGTCCGTCCAGTCGTCAGTCAAGTTCTTAAAATTTGCGAAAACGTTGTTATCAAATTCACCCACCATCACTAGAAACCTCGACTCCACACCACGAAGCCGCGTCACTCAGGATCATTCCGGACACGGGGTCTCTGTTCAGAGAGACAAGTCCTCCCGCCATTGGCTGGTCTGTGACGCGTCAGCGATGGCTGGCGCGTCATCATACAGTGAAGCAGAGCGATCGGCCTGTAACCTCAAGTGACGTCACTCCAATTTTGCCTTCCAAACCCTCTCATAATTGATATTAAGCGACTTCATAGCGCCACTTCACAGTTTGCACATCGATTTTTTAGGGTGGTGCAGCGTCTTTCCTTCAGAGCCGATCATATTCGAAGCTTTTGCCGAGGAGCTCCGAGCCTCCATTCCCTCTCACTCACTCACTCTCTCTTCCTCCGCCGCTCTCGACCATGCTCTTCCGCCGCCTCTCGTCCTCGTTGCTGCCGCGCGCCGCCGCTGCATCGCGTTTCCAGTCGACGCAGGCCGCCGCCGCCACGAGCAGCGCGACGCTGACCGTGCCGGGCATCTCGGGCGACTTGCGCAACGACTGGACGTACGACGAAGTCAAGGCGATCTTCGACCAGCCACTGCTCGAGCTTGTGTACAAGGCCGCGACCGTGCACCGCATGCATTTCGACCCGCGCGAGGTGCAGCAGTGCACGCTGCTGTCCATCAAGACGGGCGGCTGCACCGAGGACTGCAAGTACTGCTCGCAGTCAGTCCACCACCAGACATTTGTCAAGCCCGAGCCGACCAAGAAAGTGGACGAAGTGCTCGAGATGGCGCGTCGTGCCAAGGCCGCCGGCAGCACGCGCTTTTGCATGGGCTCGGCGTGGCGCGAAGTCGGCAAGAAGAATGCGTTCAAGCACATCTTGACCATGGTCAAAGAGATCAACGCCATGGAGATGGAAGTGTGCTGCACGCTGGGCATGCTCACGGAGGACCAGGCCGTGCAGCTCAAGGACGCCGGGCTCACGGCGTACAACCACAACTTGGACACGAGCCGCGAGCACTATGCCAAGATCATTACGACGCGTACATACGATGACCGCCTGCAGACCATTGAGAATGTGCGCAAGGCCGGCATCAAGGTGTGCTGCGGTGGCATCTTGGGCGTTGGCGAGCAAGAGCACGACCGCGTTGCGCTGCTCCACACGCTCGCGACCATGGAGCAGCACCCCGAGTCGGTGCCCGTGAACGCGCTGGTCGCAGTCGCCGGTACGCCATTGGGCGAGGAAGACCTCACGCCCATCACGGCCTTTGACATGGCGCGCGCGATCGCCACGGCGCGGATCCTCATGCCCAAGACTATGGTGCGGCTCAGTGCCGGTCGCATGTCGTTCACCGAGGCCGAGCAAGGGCTGCTCTTCATGGCCGGCGCCAACTCGATTTTCAATGGTGACAAGCTGCTCACGACCCAGAACCCGGCGTTTGACGAAGACAAGATGCTCTTTGAACGCATGGGCCTCAAGGGCAAGCCGGCGCATCAACCGCACCGGCAGTCGCCGTACATTGTGCAGGTCACGCGCTCCGAGCCGCCCGCGGTCGACGACGAGCGCTTGTTCGCGTAACTGGCGAAGTGGTACAGTATTGGGCGCACGTGGGCTTGGGTGTCGCGAGGAACTACACAGACCTAATGCAGTATAAATAAAAGGATGGCGTATGCACGTGAGAACGATTGCTGCAAAGGCGAAACGAATTGAAGCAATGGGAATATAGTTGTGGTCGTACACGAGAGCACTGTCAATGTTTGAGAGGCTCTCCTCTCCTACTCCGGAAGCGATCTCGAGGGCGTCATGCTTCCTTTTGACCCGAGTTCGCGGTTCGCAGGATTGAAGCTGAGCACGCGCATCGTGACGATCTCATCGGTGTTGCAGTTGCCGCTGCTACCGCGCTTCTCGGCTCCGTTGAACGCGAACCCGTTTTCTGTGAGGGAGACAAGAACACAGCAACGATCACTAAAACAGCCTCCCTATTAGGACCATGGACAAAGAGCGACTTACTCTGGTCGTTGACATTCTTTTGGCCAACAGTCGGCTGCACAATGGACTGCTCGGGGAGCACGATGTCCCCAAGTGGTCGAGGCAGAGTCGTCTTCTGCCGCGACAGATCTGGTAAGATCATGTCGGGGTTGGCGCCGGGCTTGCCGGACGGTCGCGTTGCGTACTTCTCACGGAGAATATCTTCGCACGACGGGAGGAACTGTTGCTGGATCGTCGTGAGCGTAAAGTCAGTGAGCAACGCCGCTATCGGTGTCATGAAGAACATATTCCAGTAGAGCGGCTCTTGATACATCCTGGCGGGGACGCCGAACATGTCGTAGCTCATGAACGTCATGTTCGGATACACGGCGAGGAAGAAAAAGTAGAGCGCCATGCTGAAAGCGAGCAGCCCCACGTGGTACTTGTTCCAGCTCAGTGTGAGCGTGATCACTTTAAGCTTCATGGTCAGCAGCAGCGCTGTGTAGAAGATCGTGCCACACAAGTACAGGCCGAATGTCTTGTTGTTGCAAAGGAAGCACACCCAGAAGCAAATGAGTGCGTGGAGCACTGAGTTGAGAATGGTCTGCGCAAAGATCTTCAAGTTTAAATCGCTGTCTCGCTGGCCGGCGCAGTACAACTTGGGGAATCGGAGCACGATTGACTCAGGCATGTCGTGGTCGTACACACCAATGACGATGATCGGCGTCGCCAAGAAGAAGTTCCAACCGGCCATGACAAAACTCTCAAAAAGCGGTGCACCAGATTGGCCGTTGAAGAAGTTGAACAAGAACAGGCTGATGACGAGCGCGATGTTCTTGTAGAACGAGTAGCGGATGACCTTGCAAATGCGCTTGTAGTTCGAACGGCCATGCACCAATACGAGTCGCTTCAGGAAACGGAATTGTGCGATGGCGTAGTCACTGGCATTCACAGCCTGGACGCCTTCCTTCCCGCAGATACCCACACCGACGTGAGCGGTCTGAATCATGCTCACATCGTTTGCGCCATCGCCAATCGCCAGCGTGATCGGTCTCGAAGCGATTCCTTTGCGAACGAGATTCACAATGTCGGCCTTCTGCGATGGACTCACACGGCACGCAATCAGAGCCTTGCACACGCTCGCAACATCGAGCAGCTTGGCGGCAAGCACTCGACGTCGTGCGTCTTCCTCTGGTCCCATAAGAGTGATCGCATCTTTCGAGGGAAAGATGTGGATGAGAGCTTTTCCGTCGCACACCATCGCGAGTTCGTCGGCAACTCGGTTCTGTTTGATGAGTTGATGGATGCCAGATGAGCCGTGCAGCTCATCGAGCTGCCGCTCCAAGTCATCAATGCGCTCCTGGTTGACGTAGAGGAGCTTCATCTTCTCGTTGATGAGTCTGCAGGCATGACCAATGTTGATGGCGGTTTCTTCGCGGTCTCCAGTGAGGACCCAAATCTTGATGCCCGCTTTCGCGAGGTCATGAATTGCTTGTGGGACACCCACTTGCAACTTGTCTTCAATGGCTGTGACACCAACTAACTCCATGTCTTTCTCGATGGCTTCCGCGGCGGCATCAAGCTTTTCTTCTCGGTCCTCTAGTGACGTCGCGGCATCATTATACTGGGCGTTGTATAAAGCGTACTCATCAGCAGATAGAATCCGACGACCGAGCACAAGCGTTCGAAGGCCTTCGCCAGCGAACGTCTTCAGGTGATCGTTCACAGCTCCCGTGAACGCGTCAGCCTTCGAACGAGGTAGCATCAAATTGTCGGCGCCTTTGCAGTAGAGCACGTACTCGCCCTTTTCGTTCACGCAGACGATCGACATGCGCTTCCTGGTAGAGTTGAACTCGTTGACGTTGAGGACGGTGTATGATTTCGTGATTGGCTCCGACTCAATCTTGCCAGTGATAAGGTTCTTCTTCGAGACCTCGACCTTGGTGATCGGTGCCGGCTCAGTGAAATTGTAGCCAAGACACTTCGCGGCCTTCACGAGGGCTTCCTCATCCGGGGATGACGCGCGGTATGTCACGACCCCCGTCGTCCGATCAACTTCAGGGATAACCGTGTGGCATATCGAGAGTAGGGTCAGAAACTCTCGAATCAGACTTGCCTGCTTTCCGTCACTGGCGAGGTGCTGCAGCAGTCTTGGGTCGTCAAAGTTGATCAAGGGGTCGCGATGAACTTGAGCAGCATCAGGATCGCCAGCGATATTCGTCAGGCTTTTGGTGGCGGACACTCCATCCGTCTCTTCCACGCCATGAGACTGCATCGCAGCCACCGCACGACCAATCTCAGTTGTCCCATAGCCGTACGCCACGCCACCAATCGAACACTTCCGGAATTCCATAATGTTTCGGGTCAGTGTGCCCGTCTTGTCGCTGAACACGTACTCAATCTGACCAAGTTCTTCATTGAGATCGGAGGTCCTGGAAATCGCACGGAATCCGTCGTCCATCATCTCATCGTCCAACGTGATGTTGCGCGCTTGAATCACCTTGATAATATCGAGCGACACGTACAACGAAATAGGCACCAAGTTGTTGTACAGGATCAGGAACGTGAAGAAGTTGACGATGAAGTCGCCGACGTCGTTGGTCTTGACAAACGGTAGATACCACACGCGCTCGCTGTTCGTCTTGCTCCAACTCACGGCGACGATCGCACTGACAAGGCACAGCGTAAACATAGTGGCGAAGATGAGGAGCATGCATCTGTTCGCAGTCTGGTACAGTTTGCTCTGCTTGGACGGAGCAGACCGCGAGTTCTGGAGTAGTTTTGTTTCCACTCCAGTGAAGATGACGAAGCCCACGATGAATGCGCAACTGCGAAGCCCACATCCACGGAGCATGATGTTTTCTGGTCCCAGTGGCGTCGTCGACCCATCCGTATCGAGCAGAATGCGACCTGTGAAGTTGTAAAGCTGGTTGTTGGGCTGTTCATATTCCAAGCGACCGCGGATCTTCAGCACGCCAGAACACACCGCACTCTCTTCGATTGGTCCCGTATTCAACGCCCTGTAGCCGACAAATCGAGCTGTTTGCTTCACCGCCGTTCGCCGCTTGAGGTTCGTTTCACCATCGAGATTGCTTGTCTCGATAAAGCATCGACCTTCTTCCTCCGACGTGGCTAAAATGATGACGTCGGCGGGTAACTCGTCTTGATTACGAACAAGGAGGACCTGGCCGACTTTGAGGCTCTTCCACGTGACCGTCTCGACCTGGCCTTGCTCGTTCACAATCTAGTATAAGCACGGAGCAAGAACAGGAGCGTTTGCTGTGCGTCCGAAAGCGATGATCGAAAGTTGCACACGTACCGTGCAGGTGCGATGGTTTTGCTTCTCGTCCGCCGCATGACGCTTGAGGTCTTCGCTACCTTGCTTGATCATGGTGACAATCAGCACAAACACAAGCGGCCCCGCCGTCGTGAATTTGTTGGTGGGGGACCAAGGTGTCGCAAGCTACAACACAATCAAGTACGTGAGCAGTGGCTGATGATACTGCAAGCCATACACCGCAAGCCTCACCTGAAGAAGCGAGATGAGCAAAAAGTAGACGTTGGCAACGACCCGGAAGAACTCAAAGATGGTCTTCGGCAGGAAGCTGACGGGAATATAATAAAAACGCTAAGTAAGCACACGCATTGACTGGCACATCGTATAGCTCGTTGTACTCACCTGATCACTGTGTACTTGGACGTGACGATCACGTTTTCGGTATACCGATGCGTGGTGATCAGCTCTTGGTTCTTCGCCGGATCGTTAATATAGGCCAGTCGTGGTACCATGCCATTACTTGCAGCGGCTGGCACCTCCTGGGCGTCTTCGCCACCTCCGGCCGTTGGCGCCATGTCGGCCGAGACGAAAACGCGGGTGGTGCTAATGCTTGCAGTGGTTTCCCTTTGCGCAGGTTCCGATGTCTCGTGAAACACTGATACTAAAGTTTACGCTGCGAGCCACCAAAGTCGCGAACAAGCCTGTCTTTTGAGTGCGGCGGTGTACTTTTAGGCATCAGACGCGAGGGCCATGGATCGGTTGGGGGTGTCGGAGGGCATGGTTGTTTTTAGACACGCAGTTGACCATGAGACGTCAACCAGCGCCTCGCTCAATTAGAAGCGCGACCTGCACCGATTCAGCGATAACCGCCGGTCAGAAGCCCTCCTCCTTATGGTGTAACGACCCGCGACCTCGCTATGATGGAGGAGCAGTCACATTCACCATCGTCCCATGTTCAGTCGCCCGTTTCGCTTCGTCTGGGCGACGGTTTGCGCGCGGTAATTCAAAGGAACCCAATTCTGATTGGTCAAAATATACTCTGATCAGAGTGACGGTCGTTCTTGCTAAAACCGGTTTGGTTTCTCGACTGGAACCTGGACCTTGAAAGTTGGTGGTCATGGTTGGTGGCTACAGTAAAGCCACCAGGACCAAGGCCACCGGACGGATACACGCAGCACGGCGGCGAGCAGCGATAGAGAAATGACGCAAGTGGACGCGGACGTGGAGGCGCTGCTCAAGCAGCACGAGTACCTACAGCTGGTGGAGACGGGCGAGGGCGACCAGAAGCGACTGCGCATCCGCTGCGATCTCACACAGCACGAGATGCTTCCGCGTCGAGACGCGATCGAGACCCACTTGAAGGGCAAGAAGTTTCTCAAGGCCAAGGAATGGTATTGTTACGACTACTCCAAGTACGAGCCGTACATTGTTGAGCACCGACGGAAACCCAAGAGCCTATTTTGCAATGTCACCAATACGATCTTGAACCGCATCCCGGCCGAAGTGGAGAAGCACGTGAACGGCAAGAAATTTCAGCGATTGAAGGAGCACGTGACGTTCACGCGGCGGGATGGTGAGGATGCCGAGGATGGCGACTTCGATGCGAACGCGTTTGAGTTTGAGAACCAGCAGCTCATCTATTCGGACTTGGACGACGACGAGGACGGCAAGCCGCCGCGCAAGAAAAAGAATGGCGGTGGAGACGACGAAGACAGCGACGACGATGATATGGGAGATGACGAGGACGAGGACGATCAGGACGATGACAGCGAAATCGACGACGACATGGCCGAATTCTATCCTCAGGACGACGACGACGATGAGAACGAAGCCGACGAACACATTCGCGAGGCCGTCAAGCGACTCAGCGTCAAGAAGCGCAAGGCGTCGGCTGGCGACGAGAGCCTCGACGAGAGCATGCACGAACAAGACGCTGCCTCCCCCGTGCCTAAACCCAAGAAGCTCAAGGCCAACGGCTCGAGCAAGACCAAGACCACTGCACCCAAGCCACGCAAAGGAAAGAAAGGCAAGTAAGTGTATGTAGACGGTGGAAATCCTTATACGACCCAATGTATTCCCCTTTACGTAGTGTTGCCATGGGTTCCTGCCTCCTTTCACCAGGTTTGGTCGGTCGGTGTTGAAGTCTGAACTTTGAGTGACTTGTTATGAATTATTCTGTCTCGTACAGTACTTTGTATCACTGGACGTTTCGTGAAACTTTCACGGGGAGATCCGAAAGAAGAAGTGGTCGGTCGCCCACCATCATTCGCAATGGAAGCTGAATCGCCATAAGATATTGGAACGCGACGAAGAAAAAAGAAGCGACACGACCGCCACCCAAGCACCTTCTCGTCCACCCACGTACAAATACACCGCAGCATGACGGGCGGCGCGCGGTCTAACTCGACGCGCTCGTCGGCGCCGTCCTCCCTCTCTTCTTCGCTGGGCAGCCGCAGCGCTGGCGCCGCGAGTCCGCCAGTGCATGCGCCGCGCGGCGGTGATTACCATCGCCCACCACCACCGACGCATCGCCACTCAGCCATGCGCGTTGATGACAGCGACGACGAACACGACGACGGTCGTGGCCATGGATTCCCCAATCTCAGCCGTCGCATCCTCACCGACGGGCTGGACGATCTCAACGAACGCGAGCCGCTGCTAGGCCAAGCGGGCAACGCCGGGCGGACGTCGTTAGCTATCTCACCGAGCACTGGTGCGGCCGATGCGCTGCGCCGCGAATTCCGTGGTGGTCCGAAGGCCAAGCGTGACTGCACGGACTTTTGGGCGCTTGTACTGTTTGCAGGGTACTGGCTCGGCATGCTCGTGCTCGCAACGTACGCGTTCACGCGCGAAAGCAACGTTGATTTTGCCAAGTACATCAAGGACGGCGTGGATTTCCAGGGCCATTCCTGCGGCAGTACGCAGTTTGTGTACTTTCCCGACTTTCGCGCGAACCCGGACTTTGGGTTTTGCATTGACGCGTGTCCCGACAAGGACGGCGACGAGCTCACGGTGCAGCTGCCGCTCGCGACGGGCAAGCTCGATGGCAACGGCACGCGTGTGCTGGAACCTGTGACCTTCAAGACGTACGCGACCCACGCATGGACGTACGTGTGTGCCCCCGCCAATGGTACGGTCTCTACTATAGTCGTTAGCGTCGGTCTCTTGACTCACCCGTCTCTCTGTTTGTGATACATCCAGTGGCTACCGAAGGCGTTTTGATCTCGCAGCTGCAGGACACTGTCGGTCGCTTTGTCGGCGCCCTCGGCGACGTAGGAATGACGGACTATGAGCTGTTCCTGAGCCGAGACTAACGCACCGTTGATGTTGGCTGTAGTGTTGGGAGGCGATGCTGTTGACATGCCTCATCGCGCTGGTCACGGCCTCTCTCTATCTCGTGTTTCTTCGGTACTGCGGGTGCTTTACCGTGCTGTTATCGACCGTCGGCATTGAAGCCATCTTGGCGTACGCGAGCTATCGGCTCTTGCAAGCGTCGGCCGATCCACTGTCGTTTCCCAATGACCCAGCTATGAAGAGCTCGATCCAGATCACGGCCGTGGTCGTGTGCTGCAGCGCCGTGCTCTTTTTGCTGCTCGCGTTCAACATGCTGCCGCGCCTCATGCTTGCTGGCACATTTATCACGCACGCGTCCAAGGCACTCCACCAACTCAAACGGCTGCTCATTGTGCCGTTCATCTCGTCGGCGATGCTGTTGCTGCTTTTCTGGTGGGCGATTCTCGTGACGATTTGCATCTTTGGCGCCGGGGCGACGACCATGCGGGTCGCGACGGTCGCGGCCGCGTCGCCGTCCACGATCCAGATCGAGACCGAGTCGTTCCAGATCAATTACGACTTGCGCTGGCTTTTCTTTTACCATGTCTGGGGCGTTTACTGGACAGCCATGTGGATCCTCTCGATTGGCGAAACGATCACGGCTACGGCCGTGGCGATGTGGTACTTTGCACCGGAGGACAAGGTCACGGGGCTCAAGACGTTGCCGTTTGGTGACGGGCGTAGTCCCGCCTCGTACGCGTTCCGCTCAACCTTCCGGTTCCACTTGGGCACGCTCGCACTGAGCTCGGCAGTGGTCACACCCATCAGTTACGTGCGCGCGTTCTTTGCGTACCTCGAAGACAAGAACGAGTACGACAGCAACATTGTCACGACGACGCTCGCGCGCTGCTGCTGTGTACGTTCTTTGGTCTTTTTCTGCTTGGTTGATTGTCTCATGAGACTCTTGGATACTGTGTAGTGCTGCATCTGGTGCTTCAACTACTGCCTCAAGTTTGTGTCCAAGGAAGCGTGCTACATCACGTCGATCCAGGGCACCAACTTTTATCCATCGGCCAAGGTACGAACCTCAGGCTTCTCTCTCTATCCGAGAGATCCTTGTTTACTGACCTCGCTGTCCTGTCTACAGCTTGCGCACGTGTTGATTTCGTCCAACTTGCTGCGCGTTGGCGCGCTCAACCAAATCGGCTACGCGTCCGTGTTGCTGGGCAAGCTCATTGTGTGTTTCACGACGTGCTTTATCGCGTGGTTTCTCGTCGACAGCGTGTCATCGCCCGTGCTGCCGCTTGTCGCGATCGCACTCTTTTCGTACGGTGCTGCCCACGCCTTCATGACGGTACGAACAAGATGAAGATGCGTCGACAGGTCTCTGCTAATTCATTCTCTCTCTCTCTTTGTATACAGGTTTATGAGACGACCATCAATGTGCTGCTCATGTGTTTCACGCTGGACGAAAACATGCACGGCGGTCGCGGCAACTCGGTGCACGCCCACGCGACACTTGTGCGGTCGGTCAACGACCACCTACGGCCCAAGTGGCAGACATCAATGTAAGCCTGCAGCTGGCAGGAGGGAGTTAGTTTCCCATATATTTTCTCGAACAATCGATGTGGCACTTGATTACTTAAGCTTCCTCGTGTCGGACGAACCCACGGTGGCGTCAACATGCTGGGTCTCGCTCGCCAAGCTCTAAACTGAGATCTTCTGTAATCACTCGAGATACCAGAGTGATGGTCCTGGAAGTTGACTGCGACCTGAGACGCGTGGGTCCGTCGTCATCATGCACGCCCCATGTCGCATTCTCTCTTCCTCCTTTCTCACAAGTCGGCTCTCGATCCATCACTTTAACTCTTTTCTCCTCACTTTTCAATCTTCTCCCGGCCACACACTACGAGCCATTCACCCTCAACACATTATGGTGCTCGCCAACGACACGGAAGTCATTGTCGTCCAAGACGGGGAGACCCACATGCTCCACACCAACGTCGACGCCAAGGACAAGGCCGCACTCCACGAAGTCCACTCGTACTCGGTGCCCGTGCCCATCACGGTGGTGCGCTCCCACTTGAGTGTGTACGAAGACGACTGTGTCCAGCGCCTGCTCACACGCACAGCCGGCGCAGACCTTGTGGACGGCTGGATCAAGGGCCCCGAGTCGAACGGGATCCGCGTGGTCCACGGTCGCGTTGAAGGCACGTCGTGGCGCTCGCTGCGCACGACCGGGAAGCTTTATGTCAGCGCAGAGAAGGCTGCCCGCGTACTCATGGCGGCCGAGATGGTACCAATGTACGACGACATGACCAAGTCGGTGCAGGTCGTCGAGAAGCTCAGCGACGCGACCGAAGTGCGTCTCGCTTCGTGCAACGCCGTCTTGATCACGTCACCTCGGGATTTGTGTGTGACGACGACGGTGCGTCGCGAGCCCAGTGGCCGCATCGTGATCGCGACGCGGTCCGTGGACCACCCGGCGGGCCACCGTGACGGGTACGTGCGTGCGCTGTCGTATATCTCCGGGTACGTGCTCACCCCGGACCCGCATGACCCCAATGTCTGTGAGATGGCGCTCAACGCACACATGGCTCTTGGTGGGAACATGCCGGCGTTTGTCGTACGGTACTTGGGGCTCTCGGCACCCATCAAGTTGGTTGAGAAGATCCGTGAGGTCGTCCTGGCCGCGCCTGATCATTAAAGGTAGTTGTCGCCCAGTATTGGCGTTTGCATTGAAGAACTTACTGCGTAGTATATGATTCTTCCCCATCTCCACAGTGCATTGCCGTCTTTTCTCTTGCAGTCTTTCCATGCGTGATCATCAGTATTAGTACAGTTGTGTTTCCTGGGCTGGATACTACGTAGTATATATCGCTACCACGCACAAATGTCTCTTTGCCCAGCTATCCGATATGTACACTGACTCATATGTGCACAAAAGATTGAATTATGATAGTGTTTTGGACCTATGGTACTCTACTTCTACACGCGCGCGGCGATCGCAACGTCTCGGAATTTCTGGACCATCTTGATGGGCGCTGACATGCCCAGGTACTTGATGACCTTGGCCGGCATGTTGCCGCCGATATCCATGTGGGCGATCAACGACAGTTCACACACGTTCGGGTCGTGCGCGTCGGGCGTCAAGACGTATCCGGAAATGTGCGACAGCGCACGCACGTATCCCTGGCGGTCGCCTGCTGGGTGGTCCACGGAACGCGTCGCAATGAGGATGCGGCCGGTCGGCTCGCGTCGCACAGTCGTCGCCGTCACAAAGTCCCGTGGCGACGTGAACAACACGGGCTTGCACGACACGACGCGGATCTTGGTCTCGTCGCTGAGCTCCTCGACGATCGTCGCGCTCTTGGTCATTTCGTCAAACTGGAGCAGCAGCGTGTCATCCGTCAACACGCGCAGCGCCTTGTCGATGCTGAACGGCATCGAGGCGGTCGTGCACAGCGAGTGCCACGCGCTGCCCTCAACGTCCCCGTACACCACACGCACGCCATTGGCCTCGGGGCCTTTGGTCCAGCCGCCGATGATATCGGCACCACTGTACCGCGTGAGCAGACGCCGCAGACAGTCGTCCTGAAACGCCGCGAGGTCGGCGCGGATGAGCGACACCGGCACGGGCACGACGGCGCACTCGAGCGCGCGGCGCTTGGCGTCGGCGGCGTCGCCCAGCGAGTCACCGGCAGAGACGCGCGCGGAGGCGAGATCCAAGGTATCGATGGAGGCGACCATGGTGGAAGAGAAGAACGAGGAGGAAGAGAAGGGAAGCCACGTGGGACTGAGCCGCAAAATGAAGAATGGGAGAAGGAGAAGAGTGGGGGAGAGATCGTTCGCTCGTTCGCTTGCTTCTGTCCTCTTGAGAGTCACACGCGGTTGTATCACTGTGGGTCACTGACTAAAAAGACCCAAGAAGCCAGATGTGTTCCGAAAAATTGAAAGAAACACTTGAGACTGATTGTGGCATGAACCCATCCACCATCGAATAACCTGCTTTTATTAATAATCGCATGGTGTTCGATAAGTGATGAAAGGTAAAACGGAGAGATAAGAGGTTTTAACTGGTTGGCCAAGTCTGTTCCATCACTAGGTGACTGCACATGGTGGAATACTCTGTGCCTCCCAGCATTCGAGGCACTGCCCCCGAGTGAACGACAGGTTGTCATGTTGCCGGATGGGCGTGGAGACTTGTTGAAGTTTCCGATATACTGGGCAGTCGGACTTTCGTGGATTTTGTACACTCGGGATCCGATGAAGATACAGTGCGTTGGTGCTTTCCTTCGTTAACTTGTGGTCGATACAACATGAGCCACTTGCGACATGAGTCTGTCTTTGCGTGTGAAACACAGGGGGAGGGATTCATTGGTCCATGGATCAGTGGATTACCCCTCGCATTTCCGACGTCAACATGGTCACTGACATTGGTGGATGTGGCTCTATGAGATTCCAAGACTCGAATGCACGGAGGTCCCCATGCGCAGTAGTGATGCATGTACTAGTAGTACTAAACAAAGCGGCCCATGTGTCGGTAGTCACGGAACTCGGACACTCTACACAATGATAGTGTCGGCTGATGTTGATCCACGGACCCTACGGAGTACAATACTAACTACTGTACGGTACGTAGAATTCGTGCTAATGAAAATGGTTGTATTGTACATCTGCGTGTGTTTTTCTTTAGCGTAGGATGATCGGGAGGCGACGTCTTGTTGGCCGGTATGCTGTCTTTGTGTGTGTGTGTGTGTGTGTGTGTGTGCGGTAGTAGTTCAATTTCTCAAATCTTGGCCTTGACTGCAACGTCGCGGATCTTCTCGACCAGCTTGATGGGCGCCGAAAGTCCCAAGTAGTTGATGACCATTGCCGGCATGTTGCCACCGAGATCCATGTGTGCAATGACCGACACCAAGCACGCGTTCGGGTCAACCGGGTCGGGGGTGATGACGTAGCCAGATATGTACGACAGCGCGCGCGTGTAACCTGCTCGCTTTCCAGCGGGGTGGTCAACCGATCGCGTGGCAATCAGAATACGCCCATCAGCCTCTCGCCGCACGGTCGTCGCGACCACGAAGTCACGGGCCGACGTAAACATCACCGACTTGCACGAGACGACACGGACTTCTGTCGCGTCACTAAGCTTCTCGACGATACGCACTTCCTTGGTCATATCGTCAAACTTGGGTACCATCTCGGCCGACACGAGCACACGGGCAGCCTTGTCCGCGGACACGCGAACCTTGCCGGTCGTGCACATAGTGTGCCAGGAGTTGCCTTCGACGGCGCCGTGGAGCACCTGAATGCCGTTCGACTCGGGGCCCTTGCTCCAGCCTTCCACAACGTCGTCGCCGGCAAAACGTGTGAGCAGACGGCGCAGCGAGTCTTCTTCAAACTCGGAAAGGTAAGTGCGTACGACCGTGGCTGGGATCGGCACGGGCATCTGCGCGAGCGCGCGACGCTTGGCCTCCGCGTCGACTGCGCTTGTCGACGATGCGTGCAGCAAGCGCGTCTCCGAGGAGGAGCCGACGAGATCGATGTCTGTGGAGAGCACCATGGTGTTGGTTCTGTTGGTTGTGTTGGCTTGTGGCTATTGTTGGCCGGGAGAGTAAATTGGGGAATGAAAGAAATGTTGGCGGTGCCCAGCAGTCCACCCACAAACACTATTCACCACCGACAGCCCAACATGCGACGCCAGCGTTCCTGGAAAGCGATCGGTTACGCCTTTTTCCCTGCAGTTTGCGTAATAAGTCCGGATCCGTCCTGGTTTTGTAGCCAGCGATTTTGAAAGGGGGCGGTATATACCTTCGATGCTAAATAGAATCGAGAATGTTGGGATTCGTTTTGGAAGGTTGAAGAAGCTGGAAACACCATGCGACATACTGTATGGACGCGTCATCTGGATTTCCCTCTTTCAGCCGCCGTCCCTACAAATTAGGAGTTTCCAAAGTTTCCAAACTCATAATTCAGGGAGAAAAGTCTGGCACATTTGGGTAAAGCAAACAAACTGGAAATCCGAAATCCATTTGTTTCGCAGTGCGGAACCCAACAACATGAATGCACAGTCCACCCACTCAGTGCATCCTCCAGTACAGTACAGTACAGTATCCCTCGACGCGTCTCTCTGTTCCTTTTCGCGACCCACCTGGGCAAGAGTGTACAGTACCTATAAGGCGATTATCACTGATTGGTGGTGTGATGTTTCCTATATTAGTAAAATGCACTCTTGACTCATGTCTTGCCATGTGGATAGGAGCTTTTGATTGGCGGATCACAACCATGTCCCAAGGATACGTCCACAGAGAAGAACGAACTGGAGCTTGTGTGAGTCTGTTGCGCCAACAGCCAACGCCAATGAAGCACACACTGCTGTAGCCCTTGACGACCAGCCACTTCCATCGTATATCGGTGAATCTCGTCTGACCAACTGTCCACAAGATCTACTTCTGGCTCTGTGTTTCTCCTTCAGCGCCAAGGCGCGTCGGAGAAGGACACAGGATACAGCTGCATGTGCAATGGTAAAATCCACAGAGACCATGTGTACTGCAGTTAGGGGTCCATACGATCTGTAATGTAGTATGTCGGTGCAGGGCATGGCTCCAGAGAGACCAGTTTCGTTGGGCGCCGACTTGCAGTCGACCGCACAGATGATCACTGCCGCCACCACTGGACGAAGCCTTGCGACGTGTCCAGCAGAAGCTTGAAAAAGCGACATACACGAAAAGAGGCTTCAAGATTACGTCGCGTGATCCGCGACAATGCTTCCCATCCACCCACGAGTTCTTCCGGTCGGACTTGTCGTGACGTGTCGGCCCGCATTGGCGTTTGATTTCCGTAATCATAGGGTGACTGTTCTCAGGGGGTGCATATCGCATAAATCAGAGTGTTGGTGGTTTGTCCCTCAGTGCGCGACCATCATTCTATGATTATGCTCTCTTGGGACGAATAGACGCTCAAGTGTACCAAGTAAATGGTCCACACTTCCTCGTGCTTTGTTGGAGATAATGGCAGGGAAGATGACCATGCAGGCCGTCGCGGAGCGTCTTCATGACAGGCCAACAGAAGTGGAGGCCGCCACAGAAGGACACGCAGGCTCCAATACCGGTACCAATGCCGAGCCGTCCACTGCGCCGATGCAAACGCGATTCGCCAGTCGCGAGGAGCTGCTTGCGTACGTCACCGAGTTCAGCCTCGCCCAAGGGTACGCCGTCGTGATCCACAAATCCAACGTGCCGCGCGGGCAGCTCTGGCTGCGGTGCGATCTCGGTAGAACCGTGCAAGAACCAGCATCGGCCGGCACGACCGCACACGCAGTCGTGGCAACCAACATGCGCAAACGCAAGGCATCGCATCGCCTACAGAACTGTCCGTTTCAGCTGTACGGACGGCGACTCGCCGACGGCGCGTGGGTGGTCAAGGTCCAGAACGCCATGCATACGCACCCATTGGCATCGCGGAAGCAGGACCTCGTCATGCATCCGACTGCGCGACGGCTTTCGAGAACGCAGAAGCGGCTCGTGCTCGAGTTGACCGATTTGGGCATCCGCCCTGCCGTGATCGTCGAGCGACTCAAAGCGAGGTTTCCCGACAAGCCCATCAAAGTGCAAGATATTTACAATGCGCGCAACCATATTCGCATGGAGAGGCTTGCCGGGCGAGTACCGTTCCCGGAAGCAACCACAGAAAGTGGGAACGAGTCTGAAGTCGATGCCCGTGAAGCGGCGCTCGCGAGCAGCGCGACACAGCAACGACGCTGCGCGGAAGAAGAGCTACAGCGATTGTGGACGACAGTCCATGAGACCGTCACTCACTGGACGGAGGAGAAGCAGGCCGAGTTTATCCGCAATGTGCACGGACTGTTACGAAACGCTGACCCTAAAGACGGAGCGCATACGAGCGAGTCTGCAGATACAGGGGAACCCGACGTCAATCGCGACCCTTGAGTGAACCAAGTATTACTACCGTGCATCGATGGGCCGTTCGCGTTCTATTGGTGAGATGTTTTGTCGCTACTGCTTCAAATGCTTGCGTTTGATCTTGCCCATCCAGTCCAGCTGCTCGACGCTGACCGATCCGTTCGAAGCGTGGACGATCAGGCGAGGCGGATTCGCCGGGAGCTCGCTGCTTGACGCTGCCGTAGAGCCACGGTCCGACGTGTCCTTCTCCGCCGCAAAGAAGGACGTTCGCAAGGCCGACGTCTTGGCACTGCCCACATTGACTTTGCCCGAGGCACCGCCATGCGAAGGCGGCGCAGTCGCCACCGCCGCAACGAGCGAGCCAGTGAACAGCGCATAGTCCTCGTCCAACTGGTCGAGTTCGTGGTCCCCGAATTGGCACGTTCCCGTATCGATTCGGGTCCCATGGAGCTCGAGATCGATGGGCGCTGATGGATCCAGCGACACGCGCACATTGCCGCCGACAAAGATTTTGTTGGCCGTCTCGGGACTCCACGCGTCAAAGTGGGCGTCCACTGTGCAGTGCGGGCCAGTGTCCTCGACATGGAGCGCGCCGTTTACGCTGTGGACGTTGATGGCCTCCATGGTGTCGGCATGGACACGCAAGAAGCCATGGATGTTGCCAACAGTGAGCGTACCGCTCGACTGCGAGTTGACTAGGCATAGCGGCGAGTAGATCGCCCCGAGGTCCGAGTCGTCGCTGCTCTTGGCAATCTTGATCTCTGTCGACGCTGACATGAGTCGCTTGACGCTGACAGCGCTGGCCGCGAGCTTGACCTTCTCGCCTTCGACGAGCGCCGCCACGGTGACGCGGCCGCGGTTCGTCTTGAGCTGGACCTGCTCGCCACGCAGTTTGTTTACAGTGATGTCACCGTCGCTGACGGTCACACGCACGTTTCCCTCAATCTTGTCGCTGACTGTGACGTCGCCACGTACGACGTTGATGTCGAGATCGACGAGATGCGGCACGTTCAGCTGCACGTCGATCGTGTCATGGGACGCAAAAGTCTGCTTGCTGAGCTGCACAACCTTGACCTGCTCGCCCTCGTCGGCTTCCTCGACCACATCAAAGACGTCCGTCTGACCGGTGCTTGCTTTCGAACTACTGGGCGCGAATACTCGCAACGCAAAGTCGGCCTGCTGGAGCGTCGGGACGACACGAACTGTCGCGTGGGCGGCATCCGCGATCTGGAAATGCACTTTGCTCTGGTGGGCGAGCTTCTCCAGCGACACAAACTGGATCAACGCATTCTCGTTAGATGACGCGTTGGTCACGCTACGCAGACCATTGGGGCGGTTGTAGGCGAGGCGGCGGCGCGCGTGGTGCAGCGCCACATGCGTCGTTCGTCGCCCCAGCATCGCCGTTCAATGTGAGCTCTTCGTTTTCGAACGACCTGGTATTTCGAACCGTAACAGTTACATTGCTTTCCTGCAACCTTCCTGTCACATTACGGACTCTATTTAGCAACGACCAACACAAAAGTTGCCAAATGAAGGGTACCTTCATGTGGTTGGTGATTGGAGCTGCCCACAGGAAACTCGAATCCATCGGGGGCGTCGGAAAAGCGAGCGGATCTCCCTCACGCCTTGTACGCAGCAGCCCACGCGTGCGCCTCTCTCTCCGTGAATAGACCACTTCGATCCCTCTCCAAGCACTATGCGTCCGATTCTGCTCAAGGGCCACTCGCGCTCGATCACGATGATCAAGTACAACCGCGACGGTGACCTGCTCTTCTCGTGCGCCAAAGACCACGTGCCGAGCGTCTGGTACAGCGACTCGGGCGAGCGTCTGGGCACGTTCGAGGGCCACCAGGGTGCCGTGTGGGCCATGGATGTGTCCTACCACACCGAGTTTATGCTCTCGGCCGCGGCCGACTCGAGCGTGCGCCTCTGGGATGTCCAGACCGGCAAGGAGCTCTTCACGTTTTGGCACACTGGTCCGGCGCGCAGCGTCAACTTTAGCTTGGGCGACCAGTACTTTGTGTCGTGCTGCGATAAGTTTACCGACAAGCCCGCTGCGATCTTTGTGTACGAGCTCGCCAAGGATGTGCGCGACCGTACGTAGCTCTTCACGGACAACGCGAGCAGCTCCCTCATAATCTCACCATGCTCTTGTCACAATCTCTGTGTAGAACGGAACGAGCCGATTCTGACGATCACGAACCACGGCCACGAAGGACGCATCACGGGCACGTACTGGATGCCGCTGAACAAGGCGATCATGAGCACGGGCGGTGACGGCACGATCAAGCTCTTTGACCCCAAGGTGCGTTGCTACACCATGTATGGGAGAGTACTACCTGTGCTGACGAATGAGTACTCTATGTATATATCAGACTGGCGCACGCCTCGCCTCGCACCAGATTCACACGGGCGAGATCATGAGCGTGCAGTTCAACAAGGACAAGACGCTCATGATCACGGCGTCCAAGGACAACACGGCCAAGCTCATTGACGTGGAGACGCTCAAGGTGCTCAAGACGTATGAGACGGACCGTCCCGTCAACTCGGCCGCGATCTCTCCCGTCAAGAACCACGTCGTGCTTGGTGGTGGCCAGGAGGCCATGAGTGTGACGACGACGTCGGGCCGCGTCGGCAAGTTTGAGGCGCGCTTTTTCCACATGATTTTCCAGTCTGAATTTGGTCGGGTCAAGGGCCACTTCGGACCGATCAACACGATTGCCTTTTCGCCCGACGGCAAGAGCTACGCGAGCGGTGCCGAGGACGGCTACGTGCGTCTCCACCACTTTGACGACGACTATCTCAAGCTAGACAAGACGAATTAGGGCCGAGCGAAATGACACACGACAGGGTCTTCGTTCGTAGAGTGTCGTGAAGCCTCCCGAGAGGAGAACGTAGGACAGGGAAAAGAGAAAAGGATTTGGTTGTAATACACTACGCGTCCCGCGAGGCAACACACATATCGCTAGGTTCGCATGTGACCTCCGGTATGTATCCATTTCCAGAGGAGCCATGATCCATATGATGAACCCACTTGATGATCTTATGCACGGGTCAACCCTGAAGACGATAGGTTCCGAAGCATTCTATTTGTCCAGAGGACGTAAGCGAAGCAGAACCAGAGGCAGGACAGAAGCCATGGCATTACGTACAGGAGTATCCGAAGTCCAGGCGTTTGGTCACTTTCCAATTCGACACCTAAAGTCCCAGTCCCAGCACAGCAAGCCATGGCGTTCGACAGCGCGTTGCACTACCTGGACGAGCTTAAGGACAAGTACATGCACGAAGTTGAAAAGGCCATGTACGCAATCCATCTCGCGACTCCCATGGCAATGGATCAGACCAATTTAACTTGGTGTTTGTATGGATGGACGACTGCAGCGACGACTGGGACTACCAAGACTTTTCGCCCGACAAGCGCACGCCGCTGCTCGAGAACGAAATCTCGGGTGACGCCGCCGCTGATCTCACACCGGAGCCCAATGCGAGGCAGCAAATCAAGGACGCGGCGACGCTCGACTGGTCGGGACTGAGCCGCGACCAGATGCTCGTAGAGTACGTTATTCCATACACCCGCATATGAAGCCCCTGAGTACTGACCAAGAGAGCACGTTGTTTCCAGCCAAGCGTTTGGTCGTCGGCCCTCTGCCAACGCCACGGGCGTTTCGTATGAAGCCCGCGTTGTCGCGATGGCCACGTCCAGCGGCGGCGTCCAGGGCATCCCGGACAGCGACGCGTTGAAGCGGTTCCTGCAGCATGCGCCGGCCATGAATCCGCAGGCGCTGGTCGACGGATTCTGTTCTCGTCTCCAGCACGCGACGTGGCAGATCCGAGCCAAGACTCTCGTGCTCATGGAGATACTGCTCGAAAGCCCTGACCTCGTGGGAGCCCACTTGCCACTGTTCCAGTCCAACGCTGGGCTGCTCCAGCTCGTCGATAAGATCCGCACTCAGGACCGCAATGCCATCGCCCGCGAGAATGCACGCAAGGTGCTCTCGCTGGTGCGATCCAACGGAACCGACGCTATGCTCGTGGCTCGCGAGCACGTCGGAGTCAAGCCCCACGTTCGCCACTCGCCCACGCCAAAGAAGAAGGAGGGCATGCCGCCAAAGGCCAAGCTCACGGTCGAGACGACAAAGAAAGCGAACGCCAAGTCGCTCCCCACGAGTCCCAAGATTGCGGCCGCTGCGCTCGCGTCGTACCGCCGTCGCAGTCAAAAAGAACTGGAACATAACGAGCGTACGACGAGTGAGAAGGCGACAGTTCCACCTCCAGCGCCCGCCCCCGCGGTGAAATCACCCTTGGCGCGTACGAGCTCTGGGATGCCCCAGAGGACCGGCTCGATTCGGAGCGCGTTCACCTTTGTCGACCAGTCGCCACCACCACAGCAGTCGCAGCAGCAACGCGTGTCAATCACGGCCTCTCGAACGCAGTCCTTCCGTTAGGACTGCTTACGATCAACGGGGAATAACTCCCTCCTTTCGAAGCCGCATTTCTTGCATGATGTTCATGACTTGATAATGAGATCAATCTATTTGTCCGATGTTTATGACTTGATAATGAGATCAATCTATTTGTCCGATGTTATTTGTAGACGCCGCTGCTGTGTAGAAACCCATCGTCTTCTGCGTCTCGCCATCGAGCATGCCATGCAGTCGATCGCAGCGTTCGTGCCGCCGACGCAGGACACCCCACCGAACGATGCCGCGCAGCACAAGACCAACCGCGTGCGCTGGCTCAAGCTCAACTTTACGGTCAAGGCCGCACGGCTGCAGTCACTGAAGCGACAAAAGTACCAGCACCTGCAAGAGGAGGCACTGCTCAAGGCCCGCGGGCTCTTGAAAAACTGGGAGAATGGCGTCGTCGTGCTCACCGAGGACCTGTATCGGCTCGCGGCCGGGGAACGTGAGGCCGCCGAACTCATGAACTACACGCCCGAGGCACTGGCGCTGCGGTTCAGTCTCCGCAACGACCCCAATGTGCTCGAGGCCGTGCGGCAGCTCTGGCAAATCGAGATGCCGCGCGACGCCATGGGCTGCATCGACCAGCGCGGCTACGCAAGTGTCTTTCGTCGCGTGGCCAAGAGTCTGGACGCCAAGGCCTTTCGGCGCAAGCAAAAAGTCGATCGGTTGCTCGACGAAGATTGGAAGCGCGACTCGAAGGGCGAGGCCACCATGAGCTTTGCCAACTTTTTCGACAGCATCTTTGAGCTCGCGGACCTGTGGTGTGAGACCATCGACGCCGGCGACTACGTGTTCTTCTTGGAGCGACTACGGGACCGCATCAGCCACGTGCGCCACGGTACACGCTCGTTAAAACTCCTGAAAAAGGTAGGGGCATTTGACGCCGACTCGGAGGACGAGGACGAGGAAGAAGAGGAGGAGGAAGAAGGGGACGAAGAGGACAGCAGCGAGGAAACGGAGAGCGCACCGGTCGTCAAACCGCCACCACAAGTCCAAGTGGCTCGCCTTCCGGTTGCCAAATCGGCTAAGCCGATTGTGCAGCAATTGCCAAAGGCCACTACACTGCGCAAGGTCTCACGCTTGGCCATGTCAAGCAGCAAAGCACTGCCACGAAGACAGCTTTCCACTGGCGGGAAGCCCAAACCGTCTGTGGCCACGCCCACGATGGCCGTGCCTGCGACCACTGCTGCAGTGCCAGCCTCGATCGACGCACCGCCGCTGACAGCTTCATCGAGCATGTCAGATGTCGTGTCGCCCCTGCTTCCTCCACAAAGTTCCTACTTACCGCGAGGTATGCCGCCTCGCCAGCGGCGCGCGAGTGTCGTCACGACGATCCAGTTCGGACAAGACGGGTTTGTGCGATCCCGGTCGGAAAGCATTGGGGAGGATGATGAAACCGTCTCGAGTATCGTGCAGCAGCAGCAGGCCGCGGTGTCCGCGGCGATCCCGCACGCCGTGGCGGCGGCATTTGCAGCAAATGCCAGACGCAAAGGAAGTCAGTCGTCGTCGCTTCGGCCATCGTTGGCGTCCGCGGCAGCGGCAGCGTTGGCTAGCAGCAGAAATGCTCTGAGCGAGGACACTCTGCAATCCCCACCATCGCGTTCTATAGACCAAGTAATCCACCCTGTCCAGGAGCCGGCAACTGAAGCTCCAGCGACCGAACGCAAGCGCGTTGTCACAGTCTCAACCGCGAAATACGCCGTGCTCAAGTCGATTGTCTTTGCCACGCGCAAGGCACCGGGCAGACCAACGCGAGAGGACGCACCAATTGATACACCGTATCCACACGACGCACCATTCGAATACCACACTCCAGAGCAACACCAGCCATGGGAGCCGCTTGAGACGCCAGAGCAAGTACAACACCTCAATACGATTTCGGATGAAACGAGTGAGCCGGTTGTCACGTACACACGCGAGTCGAGTGGCCAGTTCAACGAGCGAGTCCAGGAGACACCGCAACTGCTTGTGCCAACGACCGCAACAAGCAAGCCACCACGCGGAGCTGTCGGTAGTACGACGCCATCGGGTCACGTCATCTCGAGCGGCGTCGCCATCCGCCTGAGATCCGGCTCGATCTTTGATATTGGCAATAAGAACGGCACACCCAAACCCGTGCCGTCCACGACGGCGAATTTTAAGGGCGTACGGCTCGGGTTTGGGAAGGCAGGGGCGGCAGCACTGGCAAGGCGTGATCGCGGGGGTCTCACACCGCTTGCCGTTCCACCGGGTGGGATGGGCAAGTTCGCTGGGGCCGTTGCGAAGACCCCGCAGACACATCAGTACACGCTGACAGCGATGCCGTCGCAAGGTCCCCAGGGGACGTCCGTGGCCGTAGTCTCAGGGCCGCTGTCCAGCGGGGATGTCGATTTTTCCAACAGTTTCGTGATGACCAACTACGTCATAGACCGGTCAACACTGACTCAGAGTCTTCAAGGACTGCGAACGCCAATAGTGCTGGGTGCCAACAGTAAGGAGCCGGTACTGACGACAACTCCACCGACGCTAGCGAGCTCTTTGAGCAGCTTTCAGGGCCCTGTAGTCCAGGGAACGAGCGCACTTGCCAAGCCACTGATGCTGCAGATCGAGCAATCGCTACCACCAAGAGATACGGAGTTGCCCGAGCGAAAGCCGATAGTCGTTGTTGTCGACAAACCGCAGCCACAACCACAGCAACAACCGTCGCCCTCTAATCCGCCTCATCGATACATTGGGCATAGGCTGTACGGACCATCTGGCCATCGCTCGAATGGAGACACGGAGGGGACCGCACCTTCAACGCACGAGGGTGATCCAGACCTCGCGCTGCGCTTCAAGACGGTACTGAATCAGGACCACGCCGACGTGCAAGGCAAGGAGAGGCTGATGCATACTGTGGTGATCGGCAACGACCGCCACTACGAGCACGCTGATCAAGACGCAGTCCCAAGGGATCGCACGCCCACAAGAGGCGAACGCCATGGGATGATGATTCAGTCACTCGCCCACAGAACGACGTCCGGCGAATTGTCTACCAAGGTGGTGCCACGCCCAAATCGATTCGTGGATTCCTTTGCGACGCCGTGGGATACGCTCGAGAACGAGGACGACGAAGGTAGCGACCCCAGCACCGCTGCGTCTTCGTCGCGGAGTTTGCTGCGACCTGAGAACGCAATGGAAACCCTCACGAGAGTGATCAGCAAGCGAACTGCATCGCGGTCGGCTGGCAGTTTCCATCGAGACCAGCACGGGTCTTTTTACCCATCACCTGGCTCGCCTGTGCGGCGTCGCAGCTACACACTTGCGACAGGGGATTCCTACTTCGACTCGGCAATTGATGAGTATGGTGTTGATGGTGACAGCGGCATGCCAACCGCACACACACGAGCGCGCCTTCTCACGGTGTCGTCGCTTGGCGGCAGCAGCGTCGAGAGCGTACAGCAGACAGTTCCCCGACGCCTCCTTCAGCGAAGCAGATGCGAAGAGTATGCTGAGCACAGCGACGAACTGCGCGAGTCGGTGAGTGCACCAGTCTTGCCGACCATCACGCCGCTCGAATTGGAGTACTCGAGGCAGCAACCACACACCTCACTCTCCCCCAAGCAACGCACTCGTACCACGAGCCAACCGCCTTCACTGACCAGGCTCCGCATTCGAAGGCATGGGCGAGGCATAGAGATGACGGTTGACGATCTTGAGCTGCGCGGCGAGTTGGCTATGAATCCGTCGCGGTCCCCGCCGCGGGCACCCTCGGTCACAGTGCAGAGACCCAGTCCTGTGAAGATCTGCACGTGTTCGCGTCGTCGCGGTCCAGAAGAGACGGGCGAAAGTGACTCCGCGGAGAGTCATAGCTGGCCACCACCAGTCTATCGTCTCGATCGAGCGGATGCTGATCAAGAACAAGAAGACGGCGGCGATGGATCAGAGAGCCCTGGCAAATGTGTAGCTTGTCAGCGGCAACGGCGGGATCTGGAGGCAACGATTGTGCTGAACGCGTCCCGTGAGCTGGTGCTCACACCGCAGTCAAAAGAGGAGCATGTTGCTGCTCTAATAGGTCGTGACACGCCGTCGCGGTCCGAGATGATGCGACGGCGGCACCGCTACACAAGGGGCAAGCCCACGTAGAGTATATGTAGCTGTACTATAGAAATGGCTCCAATGTTAACGAGGCGACCACGCCGATTTGTCCTGCGAGATATACTCTTGCATAAATGGATGTGCAACGAGGGCCTGGACCGCCACAGACACGACTGAGGATGAGTCGCAGTCGGGGGCCGCATTACTGAGTCCGCTCAGCTCTTCGAACACGTCGTCGGCGATGGCCTCAAGCACGGGGAGCGGCAGCAGCGGGTCGCCAAAGCAGTTGGCGACGGTTGTCATGGTCGAGACGAGAAAGACCAAATGCGCAGGCGTGAGCGGCTTGTCGTGGAGATGCTGGACGAGACAAGCCACAGCGACTGCGGCAATACAATTATTGAGCAAGGCTAAACTATCCCAAGCCAGCTAAGCTGACCACGTACACTCGAGTTTGGCGTTGAAGGGACCCCGCACCAGCAGCGCCATGGCGATCTCAAGCTCGAGGGAGTTGACCACGTCATCTCCCGAGCGATCCATGATCGTAAACAGACGCTCCAGGACGATGCGGTCGTGTGGAGCGATGGCGCTGAGCTCGAGAGCGTGCCCAAAGTGCACGGCCGTGAGATCGTACGCGCGCCAGGCGGCGTTGCTGTCCAGCTTGTGGTCGCTGACATTGTCCACAGGTTCGATCGTGCTGAGGCTGCTACGGCGACGCTGGATCGGCGATCGCTTCGTCTGAACCGCCTCGTGGAACGTGCGGAACTGCGCTGCGTCCACTGCGAATGGATAAACAACACATTATGCGAATACCGTAGAGAGGCAGTTTACACGGCAGCATCTCCATCGTACGCTGAGAGATCTCTGCCACACAGGCGATCGATAGTGGCGGTCGCCCCGCCTCTTTGGAGAAGTCCACGCCCATGGGGAGATCGTCCAATGCTCCGATCCAATTCCGCACCTCACAGAATCGTCTAAATATACTCGGCCATCACCAACTGCCATGAGAGGCGACGCCATGCCTAGGCTACTGTACTGACACGTGCAGCGTTGTACGCGCCATCGTCACGCTTCTGTACTCGCCACGTCAGCTCGTCATCTCATCTCTCCGTGGGAGGCGTGGAGCTAGCCAATCATTCTGCGACTGGGGCTTCAAGTCCCGCGCGTCACAGATTCAGTGAATGTTGCGCGAAAGCTATGTTGCGCAAACAGAGTGATGGTCTCTTCGAGGAGATCCTGCGGCCAGGAGCTCACTTCCGAAATCCCGGGTTTCCAACCAAGCAGCTTTTCCCTCCTCTCACAAAATGTTTGCTCGCAACGCCGTCGCTACCTTGAACCGCGCCTTCAGCACCGCCGCCGGCGGCAAGAAGGTCGCCGTGCTGGGCGCGGCCGGCGGCATCGGCCAACCGCTGTCGCTTTTGCTCAAGGACAGCGAGCACATTTCGCACCTGAGCCTCTTTGACGTGGTCAACACGCCCGGCGTCGCCGCCGACATTGGCCACATCAACACGGGCGCCAAGGTCACGGGCCACGTCGGTAGCGACAACGCCTACGAGGCCCTCAAGGACGCCGATGTCGTCGTGATCCCGGCCGGTGTGCCGCGCAAGCCCGGCATGACGCGTGACGATCTCTTCAACACGAACGCCGGTATTGTGCAGTCGCTCGCGGCCGTGGCCGCCCAGGCCTGCCCGCGCGCCATGATGCTCATCATCTCGAACCCGGTCAACTCGACCGTGCCGATCGTCGCCGAGACCTTCAAGAAGCACGGCGTGTACGACCCCAAGCGCCTCTTCGGCGTGACCACGCTCGACGTCGTGCGTGCTAACTCGTTCGTGGCCGAGAGCCAGGGCTGGAACCCGCGCACGACCAACATCAAGGTGATTGGCGGCCACGCCGGAACGACCATTCTGCCGCTGCTCTCGCAGGTCGAAGGTGCCAAGTTCTCGGACGAGCAGATCGCGGCGCTCACGCACCGCATCCAGTTTGGCGGCGACGAAGTCGTCAAGGCCAAGGACGGTCTCGGCTCGGCCACGCTCTCGATGGCCTACGCCGGCGCGCGTTTCACGGTGCGTCTACTCGACGCCATGGCCGGTGCCAAGGACGTTGTCGAGTGCTCGTACGTTGAGAACGACGTGACCAAGGTCCCGTTCTTCTCGACGCCCGTGACGCTCGGCCCGAACGGCGTGGAAAAGGTCCACCACTTTGGCTCGCTCTCGGCGGTCGAGCAGAAGAACTTTGACGAGATGATTGTCGACCTCGAGAAGCAGATTGCCAAGGGCGTTGCGTTCGCCACCAAGTAAGCAGAGAGCTGTGTGGTCTTGCTGGTTGGCTCCGCCCCGGTTCGCGTGGAGCAGGTTCTTCTCCGTTTCGCTGGAAAAATAAAAGACTGGATAGGAGAAGAAAGGAAGACGCGCGAGCTGCTGGCGTGTCGGGCTACCCTCGAATAAATCCCTTGAAGCGTTTGAGAGAGTTTGTCTTCTGTGGTGCGTTGCCTATTCAGTGCTGATGTTCAGATCACATCCCGAAAGACAGTTTGGACTCAGCCCGTCGTTTGGCGTCGCCGTGCTCAAGCTGGCAACGTGAGTTTACCCGTCATTACACCCTCGATCGGCCGACGTTTCTCATCGGTCATTTGTGTCCCCGCGTGCGGACGACTGGATCCGCACGACTGACTCATGGAGATGCTCAGCGTGGCCGTGTTGATTCTAGCGTCGAGTTCAGCGGCTAGTATGATACTAGTACTAGTAGTGATGAACCGCAAACCGAAGGTGCCACGTCGAGAGCTGGTGCACCGGATCTGACACGTGACCAAGAAACGTAACGCAGTCAAAGCGAGCCGAGAGTGGCCAGCCTTGCATGTTCATAAAGAGAGCTGAACGAGCCCACGGCGAGTGGTGCAACTGAAGATAAACCCCGCATCCACCTTACTTCGAACGGCAGCCTTGGCGAACAATGGCAGACAATAAGAGCGTGTGCCCTGCATCTTGAGGGAGAGACCATTAGACCCCGATGATCTGACTCCCTCACCCGCCGCAATACCAGCCATAGCGATAATATCGCACTCAAATGATACGCTTCGCTGTAGTCGTCGATCTGCAGAACTATCATTGCGCGGTCGTTCCACGACCGGCGCTGTATGCAAACGGATTGGCCTGTGTTGCTCGTTCTCTACACTGAGGACACACCACGTACATCTCGTCGAAGATTGCTCATGGGCGTTTGTTCAGTACAAGGGTGTCTCTGCTACTGTATTCTCTTCTCTAAATAATACGTCTATTAGAGTGCGATTAACGATTCCAATTGCCGAGGCATGGCCCCGGCTATTGCGCAGGAACTGGCGCGTACGCCGCTCGTCAGAGTCTCCGCGGAAATACGATTCAGTTGTGGCCGTGTGCTTCTCTAGATGATCGCTCCATCATTGACATGAGCTTCATTTTGGACTCTACAGTAGAGTCTGAAATGGAACCCATGGGTCAAACCCGGCGGGACCAAGGACCACTTTAGGGAATGAACAGTTGTGGACCGAATCAGACGCCATGGCGTTCCACGAGAACTTGTTGAATGCAATACAGCACAGAGTACGGTAGGTGTACAGTCACAACGACGTTCCCCCGTGTTTTCATGATGAGACTGCACAACCGTGGCGCAGCGTAAATAACCCTCTCGGGTGCCTTCTCAGTCTGGTGAAGGGCATTGTAGACATAGCTGCGCGCTTGCGTCGTTCTTCGACGTGGCATTGTGTCTTCGACCACTGCGGTGGATCCTGGCGCATTTCCATTCTCTGGACTTCGTGTGTGAAGCATTTTACACCGCACCGTACTGTACGTGCAAGCGTGAAGCTTGAACGGGAGCGACAACAGTTGCATGCAATGCACGCGGGCATGATCGGATGGCGTGAACAGTGGATATTATTTTTTGCCCAGCGGAAGTTCCGCTGGGCTTCAGCCGGAAGCCAGCCTGGCTTCAAGCCTGCACTGCCATCTGCTTGGTCTACCTCATTCTTCTGGTCGCTCACTCTTCATCATTTGGAATTGCGAGGGAAACTGGACTGCGCATCATCGATGCAAATCCGTGCTAAATAAGAACAACAGTGAGGAAGGCAATGGGCCAAGTCCGAGTGAGTTCAGAGGACCTGGAGGAGGAGTCTCTGACCAATTACACTCATGATTTCGCCTAACACATCCACGAGATGTCAAGGTGTTTGCTCCTGAAAGAAAAAGTGCTGTTCGCCCTGACTCAAGACTGTGACAGATCTTGACACAAGAAACTGTCGGGCTCATTTGGCGCGGCTATGCGCATCAGCCGGGTTCCTCTACATGTGCATAAACCGAACATTTGGGAAACCGGTCTTTCCAGACAGCTTTGGCTGTGTGTTTGTAGCGTGTGGAATCAGACGCAACAACCTTGAGGGCGTTTCCAAATCCCGAAATGATTGTGGGTGACGGAACCAGCGAAGGAAGGAAACAGAATGGTTGCGGCGACAGTGACGTCAAACCCTGACACACTGTTGTGCAAGCGCGAGGCCCGGCGCTGTGCTCAGAACGCACGCCACCAGCAGTTCCTGCTCAGTCGTCCGTCCTGTCGACGACACGCATCGGCTACGCGCTCTCAATCTCGGATTTGCTTCGGCCTCCGCACACAGACACCCCGACTTCAGCCCAAGTCCCCCACCCAAGCTCATGAAGATCTTTGTCAGCGCCGCGCTCGCCGTGGCCGCGCTCAGTGCGAAGCAGACGGACGCCGCGTTCCCCGCGGACGTCGCTGCTCTCATAGACACGACCGCTGACCCGTGCGACGACTTTTACCAGTACACGTGCGGCAACTGGGTCAAGAACTACACGCTCCCGGCCGACAAGCAGACGTACACGTACTCGTTCAACGGCATCTCGACGCGCAACGAGCCGGTCATCCAGGACATCATCAAGCAGGACTGGCCGCTCATTGGTGAGCTCTACGACTCGTGCATGGCGCTGGACGGTCTCTCGGCGATGGGCAACAAGCCGCTCCAGAAGGATCTCACGCGCATCAGCCAGGTCGTCACGAAGAAGGACCTCGCCCGGATCGCCGGCGAATTGGGCTCGATCGGCCCGTCGCTCTTCACGGGCATCGGGGTTGGCGCGGACGCGCGCGACGCCACGACCAACGTTTTGTATGCCGGCAGCGCAAGTCTCGTGCTGCCCAAATCGGACTACTACACGGTCCCCGAAATGTTTGCGTCCGTCGAGGCGCCGTACCGAAAGTACATTTCGACGCTCGTGACGCTCGCGGGTATCAACCTCAACGCCGGCGGCCAGCAAGGCCAGCAGGGCGGCGCGGGACCGGTCGACACGAAGTACGCGGAGGACACGGTGATCAGCATTGAGAAGCAGCTTGCGGCGATCAAGCCGACCCCCGAAGAGACGGATGGCTACTATGCCGTCAAGTACAGCGAAGCAGCGGCCAAGTACCCGCTCACGTTCCAGGCCATGATGCAGGGCACTGGTGTGTTGGAAAAGTCGGCCATGACGGTCGACTCCAAGGTGCTCTTGGACTCTCCGGCGTTCATGGACCGTGCCGAGAAGCTCTTTAACTCGCTGGAGCTCAAGGATCTCAAGATCTACTACTCGTTCCTGTACGTCAACTCGTTCGCGTCGTACCTGGGGGACGCGTTCGTGCAGGCCAAGTTTGATCTCTTCAGCAAGGCGCTGCAGGGTGCGACCGTGCGCACGGCACGCAACAAGGTCTGCTCGGACGCGCAGATCACGTTGTTCCCCGACCTGATTGGCAAGTACTATTTCCTCAAGATGTTTGACTCGGACCGCGAGCAGAACGTGCAGCTCATGGTCAACTCGATCGAAAAGGCCATGGGCCAGCACATTGCCTCGCTCACGTGGCTGGACGACGTGACCCGCAAAGAGGCGGCCGCAAAGCTCGCCAAGGTCGCCAACCTCATTGGCCACTCGACCAACAAGAAGAGCTACCCGTTTGTGCTGTCGCGCGACAACTACTTTGCCAACGTGCAGACGGTCAAGTACCAGGGCTTCAAGGAAGACCTCGCGCGCATCAACAAGCCCGTGGACCGGTCCGAGTGGGGCATGTCGGCCGCGACCGTGAACGCCTACTACTCGCCGTCTGAGAACAAGATGGTGTTCCCGGCCGCCATCTTGCAGCCGCCCTTTTACAACGGTGGCTCGCACCCGGTGCAAAACTTTGGGGCGATCGGCGCGGTCATTGGCCACGAGCTGACCCACGGCTTTGACAACAACGGTCGCCACTATGATGGCGACGGCAACCAGCGCGAGTGGTGGTCCGAGTCCACCGCCAAGGAGTTTGAGGCCCGCGCGACGTGCATGAAGAACCAGTACAGCCAGATTGCCGTGTACGGCGAAAGCGGCAAGCAGGTCGGCAACGTGAATGGCAACCTTACGATTGGCGAAAACATTGCCGACAATGGTGGCGTGAGCCTCTCGTTTGACGCGTACCACGACTGGGTCCAGAGCGGCGCGACGTTCAACGCGCACGGCGTGGAAGACAGCGAAGTGGACAAGCTCTACTTTGTGTCGTTTGCCCAGGTGTGGTGCAACAAGATCCGCGATGCCGCGGCCAAGCAGCTGCTCACAACCGATGTGCACTCGCCCAAGCCCGCCCGTGTGAACGGCGTGGCTATGAACAGCGAGCAGTTTGCCAAGACGTTCCAGTGCAAGGCCGGCAGCAAGATGAACCCGGAGAAGAAGTGCAAACTGTGGTAGGAGAAAAAGTGCTCCTAGGGAGACTGGCTAGAGCGCCGTCTCCGCTTTTTGGACGAATAAGCAAATGTTAATACCAGTTTTGAATGCGATCACCACGTCCGCGACCGATCGCTGGTCTCCAATCGTTGGTGATGCGTGCTTTACGTGCGAGTGCGTTTGAATACCGGCGATCTTCACGATCGTGAAGACACGATACTTAGTTACTTTATACATGCCGCTTCGTCGAAGCACACTCTCCAATCGGCAGGTACTGCTGCCGACGTACACGGCGTACACGGAAGTCAACTTCAAGTGCGGTTCGCCGCGAATGCTCGTGAGAAGTGAGGGGTTAGTCGTGCCGACGCACGCGTTGCTGTTGGGTGGAATTGTGTGATTCTTGATCCAACCACTGTACGTGTACGGGTAGAAATCCCCACACTGATCAGCGCTGTCCATGAGCGGTCACGTCGGCATGCACTCGCAGCGGCAGCAACTGTGAGCGCTTCTTCCTGAGGCATGTCAGTGTGGGCGTTAGGTGGTCAGATATCACTTCCTGTCAAAATTTCGAACAAAAACGTTCGAAATTTCCATATGACCTCATCATCAATCACGAACTCGAGGTTGGTCGGGATACGGTCTCGTGGACGATTCTCAGTCTCCCCGAGAGCCCACGGGAGACCGGCAAGGTCACTGAACACGCGCGACAAGAGAGACGCGAGGACAAGGCAGCCGGGTTTCTGTCTCAGGTCGTCACTATTATCACCTGTGTCACTCGGCAGAAAAAGAACCCCCCATACATCCGTGCACTGCAAATAGACATGATACCACGTCCAAGTTTCTCTTTCTACATAATATTGACTACAGTATCGGAGGGATGTCATGGCCCCACTAATCCCTCTCTCTCTCTCTCTCTCTCTTCGACATAGTCTGCTTCGACTAATGGAGGGGAGCGAGACTGAGAGCGAGCGCTACGACTCGGACGACGGTGGTGATGAGCACGACTCGAAGGGGTTCTCAACGCTGCTAGATACTGCAGCCTCTGAGTATGGCGCACCGGCGGCCTCGGGTGTTCCAACGCCATGGAACAACGTGCTCGCGCTGGCGCGGCCGCGCTCTGATGGCGACGGATCGCTTGCTGCGCAGTCGCTAGCACCGCCCGTGCCGCTTTCAGGGGGTACATTCGTCTCACCATTCGAGGCGCTGCATCCGAGCGATAGCCTCCAGCGCGGCGCGGCGTGTCTGCGCTGCTCGGGTACACTCGACTGCGCCCACATTCCCGGTCCGCTCGATGACGTCGAGCTGATGTTCTGCGTCTGCTGCAAGCGACCGATGCCGCTCCAGCAGCTCACCACCATCACCAGGAATCTCAAGCGGTGTGCGGCCTGTGTGACGGCAGGCCGGTCGATCCACGGGCTGCTCGACGCGCTGAAAGCCGAGCTGCCCTGCCACTTGCGCAGGGCTGACTACATTGCTGCCGTAGTGAAGAAACAGGAGAACGTGGTCCTCCACTACAATGCCCCTCGCGAACAAGCGCTCAAATTCAACGCTGAGAACGACCCTCGCATTATCGAGGTGAACACGCTTGCGGTCGCCCACTACGCGGCGATGGCCGACCATATCGCGCGACGACGAGCGCTGTTCCGTAATCCGCGGGCGACGCTGGACGATACGAACCGACTGTTTGACGAGTGGGTCGCGCTGGAGAGGCAGCGCGTCTCCAACGATCTCCAGCGCTTGGTAGTACTGGACGACCTGCTCGCGTCGCACTTCTTGCCTTCCACGCCCAAGGCGATCCAGCTGATGAAGTCGCTGGGGCTCGTGCCCGCCGACGCGTTCCCCATGGCGATGCAGTACGACGCGTCCGAGCAGTGCGAAGAGTGTGAAATACTGCTGACTCTGCCGGCACCCGTCGTTGGCGACAAGCTCGGGACCATTGGTTTCTGCGACTGCTGCAAGCGCATGCTGCCCGGGGACGAGATGGAATCATCTTGGTCGGGGGCTAGGATCTCGTTCTGTAAAAGGTGCAAGCGTCGCCGCAATTTCTCGCTCCTGATGGTCAGCAACTTGGTGGGCATTCCCAGTTTGTCGTGGTGTCGAGACCTGTCCAAGGTCGTGCGTGCAGTCAGCCAGCGGCTCCAGCGTGCCAATTGCCTCGAGGGAGTCGCCGCTGCGCGGTTTGTCGACGCGCAGCAGGACGTCACGCGGCACGAGGAGCGAGTGGACGGACTGAAGTACTATCAAGAGGCCGTAATACGCGAAGGCAACACGCCCATGGCCGTCAGTCGCCATTGGTACGCTGAGCAAGCGCACGCATTGCGCGGCATGGAGGCGGCACTGTTCAAGCAGCTGCTGCTGTGCACCGAGGCTGGAGCGGACAGCGGGTCGAAGGTATGGGCTCCGGTCGTCAAGTTTATGCATGCACCGCAACTATTTTCGAGACGTGTTCTTCCCGAGTGGCTGACCACATTCGTCAACGACCGATGGCCGCAGTCTGCCGAGCAAGCATCAACAAAAGCGCTGAAGCTGAAAGCAAAGACAACTCCTAAGCCACAAGCAACAGCAGCACCTCCCGTAGCACCTCCACAATCACCCACCGCGCGGCCTGCTACGGCGGTGACCGTGGCACCCTCAACTGGAGACCCTGTCGACGTGAAGGTCGATCTCAAGTGTGAGCGGTGCGCGCAAGTGTTGTCATCTTTGCACGGTACCGGCCAGCCGTCATTTTGCGACTGTTGCGAGTTGATGCTGCCGCAGTCCCACACCCAGACGCGGCTGCTGCATCCACGGGTCTCGCTTTGTTCGGTCTGCTTTGAGGCCCTGTCGAAAACGAAGTCTATTGGAGAGATCGCGTCGCTTGTCAAACGGCCCAACCCTGACCGCATCGACGGACTTCAATCCCATGCTGGATCGCTCAAACACCTGATAGATGTCGCCGCTGCCTCGGAGACCGACGAGTCAGTGGACACTCGAGCACTGTCTGCTGTGCAGGAAGCCGACCACTGGAAAGCGGCAAGGAAACAACTCCGTAAGCGTCAGGCGAAAGACCTCCTCTCGAAGAAGTCGAGCTTCGAGACCCGTCGTAAGCTGTACATCGAGCACATTCAAACGGAGACGGCTCTGCTCGAGGCGCTGGTGGAGCGTGTGCAAGTGCATCTCGAGCTAATGAACGTGCGGAACATTGGAGTGTCGAAGAAGTTTTACGAGACGATTACCAAGTCACTAAAGGACGATGCACCAAGCATGGCCGAACCGGTCGCCGTTGAAGACCGCAGCAAAACGGAGAGACGTCCGACGCGCGTAGCGAATGATGTCGTAGAGCCGACAGCCGAGCGTAAAGGGCATGGAGCTGGCAGAGAAGGAAAAGAACCACTTGGCGCTCAACAGTTGGATCATCACGCCCGTGGTCGCGAGGTGGGCGACGAGCGCGTGGTCGTGCTAATCAAGCACGATGCCAAGAATTTGTGGGGCCATGAACGGAAGGCGAGCCCACCCCTGCGCGGGATGGACGAGCTTAAACACAAACTTGTCAACGACGCACAGACGCCAACTGCCAACAAGTCACTGGTTGACAGAAGCGTGCGAATGATCGACCGTAACGCTGACCACACACGCCGGCGCTCGGTGTCTCCTGAATGGACGACCTCTCGTTTTGAGAACTATGGTGCTGCTCCCAGTCGTCCCCGACCGCGGTCGCAATCACGATCACCTAGATACACCCGGGACCGAGACAGAGACAGATCACGCTCCAGGCGTCGCGATCATGCCAGTACTCATGGACGTTCACGATCTAGGCCGCGATCTTCACCAAGATATCCAAGAGAGAACGAGCGAGACAGATCCCGCTCATTGCGGCGTGACCATGCCGGTACTCACCGACGCCCACGATCTAGATCTAGATCTCCACCAAGGTATCGAGACAACGAGCGAGGCAGATCACGCTCAATGCGTCGCGATCTCAACGACCCGCAACGACGTTCACGGTCGAGGTCACGATCCTACGTGCGAGACAGATCACGCTCGGGGCCTCGCAATTCCGCTAGTAACATGAATCGCGAATCGCGCCCCATTGATGAATCCAGTCGAACGGCTGGGAGGGAGCCGATGAAAGACGAGAAGCACCCGAATCGCTCACGTTCGAGAGAGAGACCACGCGATTACGCGGAGGCCGAAAAGAAACCCCGACATTTCTAGAAGTGGGATCGATCGAAAGTGAACGAGATCTACAGAGGAATGAACTGCGTTCTCGTCTCGCGTGATACGTTGTGTTAGCTCGAGCTCAACTGAGATGCGGACCGTCACCTTGGGAAGCATCGCATCGCACAATCAGCATCGGGCTTTCACGGACGAATTGCCTAGACGCTTGTGTTTGGCGGGGTTGGCATGCAGGAGACACACCGTCGCTCATCTCGCCATAACACTCGATCTTCGTTCATGCTGCATCTGCTGGTCTGTGTGATCTGCGGTAATCTTTGAGTTCTGTTACCAACCCTTTGGAGGAGCACATGAACGTTACGATTGCTTTGCGTACCTCGCTGAATTCAGCACTTCCTGGGAGAAAGGCGGTCAACCTGCCTCACGCCCATTGTGTTGATCAATGCTTGCGATCTCTCGATCGACTTCGACTGCGTGAGCGGCTGCGGTGGCGCCGATCGGACCGCGGCGAAGGCGAGTGCCTCTTAGAGCTCTTCGTTCGCGACGAGCTCCGCTGATCGTCCCGGCGCGACCGTGGTCTGGATCGCGAGCGAGAACTGGAACGAGATGACGACCTCGATCGTGACCGGCGTTTTGATTTGGAGCGGTCTCGAGACCGTGAGCGACGCCGTTTCCTCGAGTGTCGCGACCGACGTTTGTCACGGGACCGTGACCTGGACCGGGAACGCAAACTGGAACTGGAACTGGAACTGGAACTGGAACTGGAGGACGACCGAGAGCTCGACCTGGACCTGCGTCTTGACCTGTACCGGTTTCGAGACCGGTTCTTTCTGGATTTTGATCGTGAGTGAGAGCGTGATCTGGACCGACATCGTCGGCGCGACGACGCGCGGGACCTAGAACGAGATCGACGCGTCGATCGCGTGCTGGATCGAGCTCGAGAGCGGGACTTCGAATGCGACTCGGAGCCGTCTTTCTCTTGCACGTCAAAGGACCGCGACCGTCGGCGTTTGTCGCCAGAGCGATGTCGTTCGCTCTCGTCATGAGGCGTTTTCGGCGCTTTATCCGATGAAATCGCGCGCAATTGCTTGTGTGGGTCTTGTGACCCGTGCTGAGTCGTCAGTGGCTTGCTGGGCGTAACGATTGGCTCCACTGGGGTTGTGATGGCTGCGACGTATCTTCCCGTTGAGTGCTGTGAAGAGGATGTCGGATGAGTCGACTTGATTGAAATCATCGTGTGGTTCTTGATTGGCACTGTCGCGATCTTCGGAGCACCAATGGGACCTCGTTGTGTGTGCTTCGTTTGTGAGACTCCGCCTGCGTGATGGATGGGTGGTTGCTGCTTGTTCACCTTGGGGGTCACAATCGGAGGACCTACTTGCGGGTGGTTCGAGTGCAGCGTCGCTGTAGCATGCTGGGTGGGTCCATGCTGGTTCGGGAACTTCACTGGGACCATTGCGTGCTTCCGAGCACCAAGCGGGCCCCGTTGAGTATGCTTCATTTGTGAAACTCCTACACGAGGGATGGGTGGATGCTGCTGGTTCGTCGACATCGAAGGACCTACTTGCGCGTGGTTCCTGTGCGTCGTTGCTGCCGCATGATGGGTGGGCGCTTGTTGGTCATGGAGCTTCACTGTCGGTATGGAAGTCGAGACTGTACTCTTCGCCGTGTGCGGCTTCCGAGCCATCGAGTCTTGATGAGGACGGGAAGCCTGTACTAGCTGCCGATTGCTGACTCCACTGGTCGTCGCTGTAGTCTTCGCGGCGCGTGAATGTCCTGCTTCCGGCTTAGCAACTGCCACTGCTACTGGCACCGGTGGTTTAGACTTCTTGGATGGCACTGAGAGAATATCCGTTAGGTTCACAGGCACCCGGATGCGTCTCTCACGGCATGCAGCGGCCAGGGCTTTGATCAACGTCACGTGGGCTCGCTCATACGCACTCCCGACGATGACGGCATCATCGTACATTTTCTTGCTTGTCCACAAAGGTGTCTTCCCCTTCTGGATCTGGTGGAGGTGTTCCCGCTCGAGATCCGATCGCCGCTGCACCCACTTGTCGGCTTCTCGCATCAGCGTGACCACGTGGTCGACTTGATCCTTGGACCACATCGCGTCTTGGTAGGATTCCTGGATTACCGCGCGCAGCGACGCCGATACGCGGTGGACCGTCTCCATTCGTTCAAATGTCACGCGTTGTGGGCAGCTTATAGTACTCGGCCAGTTCGACAACTTATTGTGGCGACTACGGCACGCCGCACATGCCCAGACTTCCCTTTCCACGTTGACTTTGGCGGTCACGTCGCTTGGCAGCACGCGCTTGCAGCAGTCGCAAAAGCCGAAACTGCTGCCACTAGGATGGCCAGTCGTCTCCAGCAACGCTGAGCATTGTCCACAGCAATCCTTGGGATCCAGCGACGGGGCAATGGGCGTGGTGAGAGAAGATATTAACTCTGGCACGATCCGCTTGGGCACTGACGAAGCTAGCAACTCGGGTGGTGGTGGAGATGCGCTTTTCTTAGGAGAGGTTTTGGCAGCTGACTCGATCCCTTTGACCAACTTGGATACCGACATTGGCATGTCCACGCCGCGGAACAACTCGACAAGCTGGCTGCGGGCTCTCAAATTGAGTGGTGCGAGCCCTGTCATCAAGTCCGCGCGATCCGCAGCGAGTCGGGCAAGAACTCGCACCGCGTTGATGGCCACTTGTTCACAGTCGTTGGCTTCCGTGTACATTTGCCGACACACATCGACAGTCTTGTCGCCCTGTAAAAAATCCCGGCGGTGGCGCTTCCTATTGTTCTTCCACCTGACGCTTAACGTCGTGATCTCGGAAAGCTGGACCGCGCACTCTCTATCGAACCGTTCCACGTCGGTGTCGCTGAGCCCGCGCACTGCCGCCACCAGATTCTGAACGCGAGAAATGATTGGATTCAAATGGTCGAAATCCAGGCGCAACGTCGCGCTGCCGTTCGATCCCGTGACGCACGACGTACACATGACGCCGCCGCTTTCGTGTCGCACCATTACTGCCATCGGAAGCCGTCGACAACAGCAATGGCATGACACAACAAAGCGTTGATGTTCCTGCGTGGTCTTGGATAGCTGCGGCACCAAGTAAAGCAACGCCTTGCATCCCTCACACGGAATACCCTTGCTGTTCGGAGTCATGACAAGATTGAGCGCCGATGACTTGTCTTTGAGTGCGTCTCCCATCGAAACGGAAGCCGGTGCCTTGATTGGCGGAGGCGCGAGTGCTGTGGTCGTGACTACATTATGAAACACTGGGCGGACGGCGTCCGTAAACAACTCGTCCAGCAGCTTGTGTTCATCGGGCGTCAACTGAATCGCAAAGCGGAGCTCTCTACCGGCGGCAATGTGCACGATTTCTCGCAACGTCTTTCGCCAGGTTCTCGCCATGTCTTCAAAGTCGGCGTACAACTGGCGACTGGCCACGACCGGCGTGTGGCCGCTTGCAAACTTGCGCTGCTGGTTGCGGCTGAGTACTTTTCCACGCCGTTCCAGTGCATCCCACACGTTGAGGTGTGGTGCACATAACTCATCCAGTTGCTGTGTGTCCCCACTCATGGCCTCGCGCACGCGCGCCAGTAGACTCCGCACAAACTCGGTGATTGGCTCGAGCTGTTCGGGATCGAGTGGGCCGTGTGCCCTGCGCGCCACCCGTGAATGGTCTTGGCATCGCGAGTGGCATGAGGTGCACAGTCTCCCGCCCGAACGAATCTGGACCATTGCCGACGTGGGTAATCGCCGTTGGCAGCAATGGCATGCGTCGCCGTGGGGCGACGTCGACGGCAACGGCAGTGCCAGCACAGACGTACACCCTTCACACGCAACAGCACCGTCGGGCATACTCGGTACCGCGAGCGTGAGCCTTGCTGCCTTCATGAGTTCCTGCGCGTTGGAAGAGACTGCGATGCCTCGTCCTGCAAGCAACGTACAGCACCGCTCGGCCTTGCGCGACCACACCGAGACGCGCTCAATCTCGATCGCGATCCACTCGTTAAACAGCGCGACTCGCTGTTGGCTGCTCGAGTCTCCTTTGACGAGCAACGCCACTGCTCGCTGCAGAACGTCCTGTCGTTCCTTCTTGTGCTGGACCGCGAGATCGGCAAGCTTGAGCAGCAGCGCGTCGGCGGCGACGAGACTCGGCACGCGCGGCCGCGCGCGGATGTGGTCTTCAAACTTCATGACTTCTTTCCACACGGTCACGTGGGCTCGGTCGATCGCACCGGCGCGTTGCAGCTGGATCGGCAGCTTGCTTGCCATGTCATTCAGCGCGTCCGGCGCCGCCGACGCACACGCGCTGCAGCGACGCAGAATCCGTCGCTCGCTGCGGTCGTCGACGCCGAAGCCAGCGAAAGGCACGGGCCGGCGGCAGCAAATGCAAAAGCACGCGTCGGTATTCGCTGGACCGCCACTCGTCGGCGACGTGGCGACGGGCAGAATCGCGGCGTTGCAGCGATCACAGAGATCGCGCTGAGGCGCCTGCGGGAGCAGCGAGGCAAACGGCGAGATGAACGCGTCCGTCGAGAACGGCAATGGAGCAGTCAGCGGCAGTGCGTCATTGACTGCCGGTGACGGGCTTGTCAGCGGAGGAGAGGCGACTCCGGCACGCCGGTGCAGAGGCGCGAGCGTCGTCGAGAGAACGTTGTTCCAGCCCTCCGAGGACGGCCATGTTTCCACGGATAGCGCGGCTTGCTGGGCGTCATTCGCGGCCGGAATCGCGTGCGCGGGTGGAGGGACAGGAGGAGATGGGAACGTGGCCAGTCCATGCGCGCTGTCGGCGACATCGCGGAGAGCGCGGCGCGGCGTTACCTTGAGCCGTGGCATGGATGCGGACAGAGGCGCGGAAGCCTTGCAACTGCGGCGCGGCTCAGGCTGTACCAGATCGTTTGTATCGGTTCCTAACATCTTAAACTCTAATCTGAATTTAGATACCTTCTTAAAGGTTTAGGTTGTTTAGACTCGTTTAGATTCTCGCGTTCTTTTTGTGGGAGCCGGCTGATGCCAGCGTTGAAGATCCTGTGGACACATAACGCGTTCACACGAACAAGCGGTGGCGATTTGCCGTGCGGTTGAACGAGGACATGGAAACAGCTCTGAGGCTCATTTTAAATCCTTAGAGCTGTCCTTGATCTACTGGAGAGTTCTATCATTACCATTTAAACTTTTAATTTAACCCCCCCCCTGCGAAAAGAGCCCTAATTTATAAAGAATTGATCCAAGTTGGATCGATTCTTTGGTAGGATTCCAAAGCTTCTTTGTTGAGAAATAGAAGAACAGCATGTACACAGCATGTGCGCTAACTTTCCTCAGTTTCGTGCACTCGACGACAATCGACATAGGCAGAGAGAATGCTAGCTCATGCTAGTTAATGTCCCGAAGGTTATGTTGAAGGAGAAGAGGGGTGCGAGACAACCCCAATTTCCAGCGCACAGGATCAAGAATGGTATTTATTCAAAAAGCGTTTGTGAGTGCTGGATATGCGTCTTTGTCGATAATATGCGACATGGGCAACCATGTCTTCTGTAGTAAGACCTGCGACTTGTGCAATTCGGGACAAGGTATCCCTTATTGGAGCAGTCGTATGTTTCTTTTCTGTTTCTCCATTGGCGGTTGCATCCCTTCACTTGAAAGAAAGCCGCGCGACGAAAATGGCCGATAAAGGGAGCGACACGGAGACCGATGACGAGCTTCTTGAGCGCGTGCAGGCGTCGCACTCGAGATCCCTGAAACCGCATGACACGGAGGTTGTTAGCCATGCAAGAAGCGCCGACAGAGACCTCTTAGAACCCACAAAACAAGCATCGGAAGTTGCTCCTCCACAGCCCGTGGAAAAGCGCGACGCTGCGTCGCGCGATACCGTGGCAACCGCTGAGGATCAGGCTTCGATCGATACTCAACGCACTGTTGCTCGCAAGAGCGCAGGCTTTCTAGCACTTATTCTGAACAGCGACGACGACGAGTCGAAGCGTCTCGATCCGCCACCACAGGATCAGCAGAGATCTGCGGTCGCGAGAAGTCAACCGCCATCACAAGCGACCCAGCACGTTCCTCCGCCTTTAGTAGCTCCCCCCACTGATCATATCATGCGCCGTCATGCGTCTGTGCCTGTTCGCTCGACCGTCGACGTGTCGATTGAGAAGCGCGAGCCGCCAACAGCATTGCCAGTCGATCTTCCTGTGGCGTATCGTCCGCAGGACGTGGAGCCTGTTGCGTCGACTAGCGAGAGAGATTTCGCTCCTTCAGATGACCAGTTCGTCTCTCCATTTGCATCGCTCGCCGCACCGTATCGTCCACCGCCACCACCAGTGTACGGCGCGCCGCCCGTATCCTATGTACCCGGTCGCGCAGTCCCTGGGCCGTTCGTACAGCACCCGGCGCCACCAGCAGTTCCGCCCCTGCTGGCCCATCACGTCCCGTGCTTCAAGTGCTCCCGGATCCCGTCTAACCGTGGGTCACCCACACCTCGACCTGGCTACTCGGCGTGTTCGTGTTGTCAGCGATATTACTCCCAGGTCGTCATTCGGCCGGGTGTATCCACCGGGCGATTGTGCTCGATATGTGTCGGTTCTACGGCGCGACCACCACCAGGTCCGGCTCCAGCGTCAGTAGAAGCGCCTGTCCCAGTATCAACGCAGGCACCACCAACAGCAATGACATCAGCACCCGCAACCACGTCCGTCCAACCGGGGACATCGCTCGCGGGCACAACCTTCAAGTGCGGACTCTGCAAGGAGTCGGTGCGTATCATTCCGCCAGTCCTCGCGAGTGACCGCATGCAGTGCAACTGTTGCGCGATTGTCATGTCCAAAGACGCGTTCTCAAAGAACCAGCGGCGACTAGGCCAACCGTGTCGGCGCTGCTCAAGCTGTGCAAAGGCACGCGAAATGCCAGCCAAGTTTAAGTATATCCACCAGAAGCCGGCCCCAGTCGACGCAAGCCTGAGAAAAAAGCAACGGCAGCTTGGTGCTGAAGACGGAGTTGCTCCCTCTCCAACGGCCGTGCCACGCGGTGCCCCAATCAGTAGTGTGGAATGCACCCCCGAGGAACGGCATCAAATGGAGATTGACGTGCGGAACTACAAGTTGGCCAAGCGGTCGACCTAGAGGCGACGCATGGCCAACGATCTGCGCGGCTCGACACGTGTGGAGTACGAAATGCAGCTCCATGACGAGGAGCAAAAAGTGGAAGCAAAAATGGCGCGGGCGCGACGGACAAACCCCGCGCTGTTTGACGAACTGGCCCGGGACACCGCAAGGTCAAGTCCGCACCGGTCGCCCCGTGGGAACGGGATAATCCTGCGCCGAAGAAGAAGTCGCCGAAAAAGACGACACCAACCAAGCAGGCAGCCAAGGCAAAAGTCAAGCCGCCTGTGGCAAAGGCAACGAAACGGAATCCGCCGACGGACAGTGGCGAACTGGATGTCAAGCTGCCTGCGACAAAGCGGGCGCGCGTATCGCCAGTGAGAGCGCCAAAGACCGAGCTGAAGGTCATTCCGTCGACTGTGAGTTCTGCAGGAGACTCGTCCGATAAGTCGCCGCCGCGTGCCATCGCTACGCGCACACGCACTCGGCAGGCACCCAAGCCCATCGTCATTGAACTTGTCGATAGCGACAGTGACTGAGAGTCACACGTCGCATAATTCCCGTATTAACCGATGTGTGACCTCTATCATAAGATTATAGTATGAATCAAAAGAGGTTAGACCACCGATGATATGCTCCAACACAGGTGAAATGCGTGAGCGGCTCAGCTCGACGCCGACTTGAGAACCAATGCGGGCACGGTCTTTGGCGGCGCTGCGTGCGCTCGCGTCTCGTCCACCAGTGGCTACTGCAACTACCGGTCACCAGCAATCACGGTCCTTCGTCACGAGCAACGCACAGTCCAAGTACTGGATGAAGCGCGCCAAGGTCCTCCAGATTATCGGTCGCATTGCGGTCGCGTACCCGCAGATGCACCAGATTCCGAATCCGGAGGCGCCCATCAACCAAATCTTTGCGCGTACCGCGGGCGAGCGCGAGCGCGCATTCATGTGGGTGCTGAGTCGCGTACCGCCCGACGAGCCGATCAATCTTCCCGAGTTTGTGCGCGGCGCGAGTGATGCAGCGCGCACGATTTACGCGGCTATCTATGAGGACCCCGGGCTGCTGGAGACCATGGCGCTGCCCGAATGTGTGTCCATATGGAAGCAGAAACCCGAGCAGCTACGCACACTCGTGGGTGCGTCAAACGCAGCCACACTGCGGCTTGAGGGTATCGAGGTCCAGCATGCTGGGATGGCCGAGTTCGACTACACGTACTGGGACGCCAAGGACGATGAAGAAGAGGGTGAAAAGAGAACTGAGGAAGAAGCCACTGCGTCGCCTTCTACGCCAAGCAAATTCCTCATGCATGAGACGGTCCAGGTCAAAGTGCTCTTTGATGTGCGTGAGAGTATCCGTGTCCTGGAGCCCGACACAAAAGAGACCGCATTGCCGACAGAGCGAGTCGTGGCCGTGGACTCGTCCTTCGAGTGGACGTTCCAGTCGGACGTGTCTCGTCAGGAGCTCGTGGACTGGGTGATTACGTCTGCCTCTCCGTTCACGAGCTCAATCGCTCCAAACGACGATCATGTTGATGACGTTGCCAAGGACATTGAAGAGGCATTCTGAGATACCAATCATAGAGAATACATGGGAGCTTGCCTATTCCATCGCTGGTGTGGGAACGATGCTTGTGCTCAAGACGTGTGGAGTTCCTCTCGTTCGTACAGAGAAAAATACGAGCCGCCAGTCAAGCTCGTCGGGCGTTGTCACGAGCGATGAGAATCGAGCCACGTATACGTTGCGCTGCTGCAGGTTCGTAATCTCCGTCACTGAGTCTCTCTCATACCAACGCTGAAGCCGCTCAATTGTGTGCACTTCAGCCTGCGCCTGGAGCCGCTCGACTAAGATCGTCTCATCTGAATTCTCTTCGCATGGACCCGCCTCCGTCAGAACACCATGTAACAACTCATTGTTGTACTGTTTCTCGGCCAGACACGCGTACTGAACACGCGTCAAGTGAGCACGCTCCACATCCACTTCCAAAGTTCGACTTATAGAGCCTTGATCAAACTGGCGCTGGGCCACGCCTTGGATGTGTTTCAGGCAGTGTGGGAGACAGTACGACTGCATGCGTCTGAGCACCGGCGACCGAGCAGAACAGTGTACCGTCGCCGTCTGCCGAGACTGTGGCTTGATCGCGAGCTCCACAAATTCATCGCCACTTGTATCTTCTAGCACACGCTTGGTCGCGACGGCGACACCGTCGAGAAACTGCGGCACGTCCAAGTCGAGTTGTTGCGGTGCCTGGAGTGCGGCAAACATGGCTGCGTGGTGTAGGGGCGAGAGCGACGGCGCAAACACGTGATGCTTGGTGTGGTCAATGAACCGCGGAAGCCGTCGCAATGTGCGTTCCATCCAACCGACACGTGCTTTCCATCCGGTGCATAAAGTTGGTACTGATGACCCGGAGGCGTGCGAGCTCAGAGCACGCTGCGTACAGCGGCCACTCAAACGGCCGAGGCAAGCCAGCACGGAGGACGTGGTCATGAGGGTCAATGGGCGCATGCTCCTGGTGCACATCAGCGTCGAAAAGGCCAAATGGGCTTAAAGGGATCAGACACGTGACTCTATCAATGAGAAAACGCGTTGTGAGAACTCACACTTGAAAGGGCACGACGAAGCTGAGAATAAGATGAGTGACGCGGATTGGTTGATTATCTTATCCTCCGCAAAGATGTTGGATTGACCAATAATGGACTAGCACGCAGTATGATTGGCTGATGCTGAATTTCCGGAGCTCCCCAGAGTGCCTCAGGAGATTTTCTTCTGGAGAATGCTGCGGCGGCCGGCCGCTCGGCGCGGATTCCAATGGCTGCGTGGCTTCAGCTCGCAGAGTAACGCAGCACCCGAGCTTCTCCGCGGACTGCCGCTGCTGGGCGCGGCGCTTTGGCGCAGCGCGAGTAAGTACGCGCAGCTAGGAGAGTGGGACGAGAAGCAGCACCTGCCAGAAACGCTCTCGACCTGGGACCGCCACCGACTCTTCCTGATGCTCAACACGCCCGCGCAGCTCGACTTTGACGCTGAGCAGTTTCTCGGTGGTGCCAAGACAGCGTTGGAGCAGCTGCTGTTCGCGACCAAGAGCCGCGAGTTTGCGCAGTTTGTGGGCGGTCAGCAGATCGACGGCGCCAAAGGCGACGCTGTGGAGCGAGTGCGAGCATTCTGCACGCCGCGAGGGTTCACGTTCCACGAAGATCTCACACGGAAAGCGCTCGACGGAAAGCTGATCATCGAGGCCGAGCACGTTGATGTCCAGAGCGTGCAATTGAATGAGTGCGTCTACGGCCAAGTGAGCGAGGCTGAGTTTGACTTGGAGCTGCGTGGCAAGCGCCGCGTCACCAACGAGATCACGGACGAAGCGACACTTGAGCGGCTCTTTGTCTCGGTGAAAGCCACGGTGAATGAGCGGCTGCGGCGTGAGATCGTGGGTGAGGAAGTGCAGATCGTCGAGCAGAAGAACGTCTACTTTGCTGTGCTCGCGTCCAACGTGACAACGCCCGACGTCGTCGACTGGGCGTTTGTCGCCAACGTGATGGCAAGCACGCTGCGCTCCAAAGAGATCTCACGCAAAAAGCTAGGCGCACAGGCAGATGCGACGACACAGTCCGCACAGCAACCGTAATCAATCAATCGTTTAGAGTTCGGAACTCACTCAACATCACTAGCGTGAAGTACATAGGTTGCTGGCTTGGCGACGCGTCGCTGCGGGCGATTCAGCACAGCCATCTCGATGCTGTCGGCGTCCACGCGCCTGACACGCTTCCGTGGTGGTTCCACAGCGTCAAGGCCAAGCGCTTGTCGTCTGGCTTCCGCCGTGGCTTTTGCCGCACGCAGCAGTGCCTCGCATCGTTGGACCGCCCGGTCGTCCGGCATTTGCGAACGATTCGAGTCGTGCAGTTCTTGGTGACTCGGTGGTTGGGCTTGTCTCCATCAAACTCACCCTGTTCATGGTCCCGCTCGCCCAGCTTGACTTTACCTTCAATCATTAGCAGCTTCACACAGACACGGTCGTACACAGCCGCATTCTGAAGGCACATCGACGCAGACTGCTCATGGAGCGCGGCCTCTTCGTCCAGCAACTGCAGCTCGTACGCCTCGCGATCGGGGCCATCCAGGTCGATCACTTCTTGGCGTCGGTAGATCGAACGAGCGGACGTGAGGATATCCCGTATAGACTTCTCCATGCCGTTCATCACCTCTTCTTCGTCTTGCCCACTATCAGAGTCGCTAGATACAATCACGCCTTCAGCCTGCTGCTCTTACCGCTGCAGTTCTAGCTGCTGCTTCTCGAGCTTTCTCCTGGCGATGGTTGCGCGCCGCTTCTCGAGGGCTTGCTGCTTCTTGGCAGCCAGTGCTATTCCGGCTGGACTACGTGCACGGATGATCTCGAGGGCTTCGATGCCGCCCTGCGCGCACGTGAGGCAGCGCCGCTCGCTCTCGTCTCGCGACTGCTGGTTCCTGGAAAAGTCACGGTCCGTGAGACCACCACGCTTGCAGCATGCGCACGACATGTCAGCGCCCGTGAACGTATGGTGTTTGTTGGACTGGGTCGCGGCACGTGACGTAAACGCTTGCAGACACAGGGGACAGGATTCGGCCTCAGATGATGGCGCTGTCGCCGCTATTGGAGTCTCTGGTGGTGGTGGCGGCAACACAGCCTCCGTCCCAAAGGGAGCTGCTGGCTGTACTACCCGCGGGATAAGCGCCACGGCGAGGATTGAGTTTGAAGAGATCCCGGGTGGCAATGCCGTGGCGACTTCTGTGACAGGAGGTGGCACGGTCTCCGATAATGATTGGATAACGTCTGGTACTGCAGCTCCCACCGCAGCGGCGGCGGCTCTGATAGTTTTTCGCGCTCAAGCTCCTGCTTGCATTGCTCGTCGTTTTCGGGATCGCTGTCAGTCTCGGTCGTGTCGCCACCGTCCGCCTCACGGACCTTAAGCTCCTTGGGCATGTCCAGGGGATCCAGAGAAAATTGGTCACCTCCGTTGTGTGGTATGCAGAAACGAAGGTCTTTCGACCCCAAGTGATATCTCTGCCGTACTGAAGACATGCCAATCAATCGCAGTTCAATGGTACTCAGTTCATCATCATCATTCCAATCAATCAACCGGCTCCTCCAGTATAGCATTCTCCACCGCAACATCCATCAACAGCATCTCCTCTCCAGTATCACGAGGCAAGAACTCCATGGCGAGGCACAGGTTCACTGGTCCGCCGCGCGGCCGAGGGTGGCTCTTTTTCTATCGCTACGCAACGACGCTCGACAAATGGCTGCTCACACTGGGTGCCGTGTTTGCTGTTGTGAGTGGACTGCTCTCCCCCGCCGTGCCGATCGCTATTGTCGGTCGCGTGGCCGACGCCCCAGGCAACACGGAAACCATCGCGACGGCGGCGCGTGACCTGGCGCGCACCGCGGCGTGTCACTTTGTGGTCGAGTACATGGCGTCGCTACTCTTCGGCTATGCCGCCGAGCGCCAGGCGAGACGTCTGCGCAGCGAAGTCTTCCGCCACTTGCTTCGCCTGGATATGACATGGCACGACAAGAAACCCACACCCCACGAGACGGCGACTCTCGTATCAACCCGCACGATCCAAACGATCCAGCACGTCATGGGTGAGAGTACGTGTCGACTTGTGCGCGCTGTCACGCAGGCCGTAGTGGCATCAGCATTTGCGGTTCGACATGGCGCCCACGCTGCGTGCGTCTTGCTGCTTTCAATGTCGGTGGGCGTGGCCGTCGTGATGACCGCGCTCAGGGCGACAAAAGACTCGAGTGCAACGCGCCGGCTCGCAGAACTCGACGCGCTCACGACAATGACGCTGTCGGATATTCGCGTGATCGCATCGCTCAACGCCCACGACAAGGCCGCCGCCACGGCCAATCACTCGCGGAGGCTTGCGCAATCGGCGCTGATCAAGGATGTGGTTGGACTGACCGCCCTGACCACGCTCCTAGTCACGGCGCTCAGCGCTGCGGCTGCCGATACCTCCACGCGTGAGAATTCGCTTGTCCACCTGGATAAGCTCTTTGATAAGTCGGATCTCTTTTATGCGTTGATTGGATCATCGGCTGCATTTGTTGCTGCACTCAAGATCGCCATGCTGTACCAACCCCTCCGCGACATTGTCCACACTGCGCAGCGTATATTCGAGATCCTCAAGGCCACGCCAGCAGCCAATGCGACAAGCTACAGTGGTGCGCGTCCCACCGCATGTAAGGGTAGCATTGAGTTCAAGGACGTCCAGTGGGCCCACCCCGCGGACTTGGACAAACCGTTGGTGCAAGGTCTGAACCTGTATATCGCTGCCCACGAGACCGTGGCACTCGTGAGCAAAGACCCGGTCGCCGTCGACGCGATCGTCTCGCTGGTGCAACGGCACTACGACGCACAGCGTGGAGAGATCTCGCTCGATGGGAAGGACATTGAAGACCTGAATGTGCGCTGGCTGCGCAGGCAGATCGGTCTCGTGGCATCGCGTCCATTTCTCTTGGACGCAACAATCCTTGACAACATTATGGCCGGTGGGGAGAGTGCCACGCGTGACCAGGCGATCGCCGCCGCCCAGCTAGTCGGCGTCCACGCCTTTATCATGGCATTGCCACAGCAGTACGACACGCGTGCGGGGGTGGCGACCACGACGAACGTGCTTCCAATCGTTCAACAGCAGCTCCTCACTCTGGCACGGGTGCTCGCGCAGGAACCCAAGATCTTGATCGTGGAAGAACTGGCGGAAGACATCGCGTCGATGCAATGCAGACGCGAAGTGGAGAAGGAGCTTGGCCGTGTGTTGGCTTTCCTCAAGAAGACGACGCCCATGACGACTCTAGTGGTTGCCAACCGCCCGAACTCTGCCGCTGTTCACCACGCTGACAAGATAGTGGTTGTTGACGGCGGCCGCATAGTGGAGAGCGGCACGCACACAGAACTCATGGGGATGTCCGAGGGAGTGTACAAGAGAGACTATGAATCGCAAACGTCTGCTGAAGAACACTCCACGACTCCAGTTTCGTCACGTACCGAACAACAGGGCACCCCGAGAGCAGGCGATTCCTGCACGACGACCTCTCCATCTTCATCAATCATGGACATTGTGCGGTTGGTGCCCAACGTGTTCGAGTGGACGCTCGGCATCGGCGTGGCCTGTGCGATGGTCGTTGCAGCAGCCGTCACACTGGCACTCGTGGTGTCCAACACGATCATAACCGCGCCGATCGCGACGACGTACGCCCAGTGGCTTCAGCTGGGAGACCAACAGCACGCGTTGAGCAATGCCGACTCAACCGTCAAGTGGTACATTGCCTCTGCTGTCGGGGCGTTGCTGGGGGTCCGCAGCATCATCCTCTTGCTCGCGTGTCTGGAAATCAAAGTAGTCACACACGTGCGTGATCTCAACTCCCGTGCGCTTCTGCATCAGCCGCTACGGTTCTTCAAAGAACAAGATCACTCGCCCAACGCTCTCACCGCTCAGCTCAACACGCAGTCGGCAGCAGTTGCCTCGCTAATTGGTATGGAGTTTGGTCTCAGCTTGGTGGCGGTCGCCTCGTTGGCGGGTGCGATCGTGGTCGCGATATTAACGATGGGCGGAGTCTCGGCTGCGCTGTGGGTGTTGATACTGTATGGGGTCCACCTCATCATCCAGTGGCGACTGGTGGAGCAGCGCGTGAATCGTAACAATCCCAAGTCTCACTTTGCATCGAACACGTTCGTGTTGAACCACCTGGCCCACATCCGCTCGGTCGTGGCGCTGGGTCTGGAAGAAGAATCGGCGAACGCGTTTTACGACTTCGCGCGCAAGCCGATCGGCCACCGCGAGAAGCACGAATATGCATTCAACAGCGGACTCAGTGCCTCCATGTTGACAGCATTGTGGGCGATGGTGCTGTGGAACGGCGCTCTACCGACAGTCGCGCAAGATAAACTCCTGCCGCTATCAGAACTCAGCAACACGATCCCAGTGGCCGTCGCGCTGACCACGGCAATGGTCATCTCTCAGCTCTGTGCAGTAGCGATGGTCCGTACTGCTGAAAACTGCCAGTCGTCGACGCAGGCCATGGCATCCATCTCTGCACTGCGAGCCAGTGCCGTCGATGGTGAAGTCGGAGCGCGTCCGTCCAGTGCGGAAGGGAGGATCGAGTTTCGTGATGTGACATTTGACGGGGCGGCCGGTCTTATCAGCTTAACTGTCGAACCCGGCGAGACGGTCGCAATATGTAGTACAAGTAACGACAATCTCCGCCAGTTGATCGACACACTCGAGCGCTTGGAGGCTCCATTATCGGGCGAAGTGCTGTTTGACGGGCACGATATCCAGACGCTTAGCGCCTCGTGGCTTCGAGATCATATTGGTATCATTACGCGGGGCGAAACCAGAGTATTGTCTACTCCATCCACGCCCGTGCTGTTCCCCGGCACGATCGCAGAGAACATCTCGTACGGAATGCACCACGAACCGTCCCGGCGAAAGGTGGAAACGGTTGCGACGCTAGTGGGTGCCCACCGTTCGATTACCATGCGGCCCAAGCAGTACGATATGGACGTGTCGACCAATAGCGAGTTGATCACCGACGACTTGGCCCAGCGCATCGCGATCGCCCGCGTCCTGATTAAGGATCCAAGTGTGCTGATTATAGATGAAACGGGTCTCAATGACAAAGAGGCCAGACTGAGTGGCTATCACCCAGTGCCAATCCCCAAGTCGCCACACCGCACGACCATCGTGGTGACGCATCGCGTGTCGACACTGCTCGAGGCCGACAAGATCTGCGTCATCCACGAAGGCCGCGTGGTGGAACAGGGTACCCACCATGAGCTGCTCGCCAAGGGAGTAGTGTACAGGACGCTGCTGGGTCTCTCGTCCCCCGTCGGCAAAGGCACGTTTATGTGGCAGCTGTTTGGTCAGGAGTGATATTGTATCCATTTTGTATCTAATATATGAGACCATGGCAAACAGAAGTATCCTTACGAAAAACCTCGAGTTGAGATAGCATGCCAGTCGTGTAGAGGGCGATCGTAGCTATGGATAGAGACCTTCAGAGTCGTCCAAAGTTGACTTGGTGACAAGAACCATAGTGGGGCGAGGAACTAATGTTACTCGCACACGTCGCAGTTTCGTAGCTCTCTCCAAGAGGACGCAGAGGACGAGCAGCTCCAATCAATCGAAATGGAGCGGACGGCGGCGCTCGCCGAGATCGCGCGCCGCGTGGAGGGCGCACTGGATCGGCTGGACCAGCAACGCCCACGAACACGGGCGTCAAAGGTGGTGCCTCTGCAGACGAGCCGTTCGGCCAGGGCACTCAACTTGCAAGAGCGTGGTGGCGACACCACCGAGACGGACAGCGACCCGGAGGAGCAAGTCGTCGTTAAGTACCAAGACGAACCAGAGGCAACATACCCAGTACCTCCGCGTCGGGAAATTGATTCTCCTTCTCCATCACTGCAAGCAGCAACGGCTGCGCGACCGAAATCGACGCGTACGCAAGCGCAGTCTTACGCAACATTAGCAGAGACCGTGGGTCCACCCACACTTGCGCCTGCAGCTAGTAAAGCCTATCGCCGACCGCCGGCTCGGCTGCTGACTTCACGCGTCGCCGTGGCGATCATCGCGCGCACAGAACCGACAGGGTGCAACTGTTGCGGGCAGTCCTTCGAACCAGCACGCCCGACGTCGCAATACGGTGCGTCGCTTCCGCGGATCAAATGCGTGTGTTGCAAGCGCCCGTTGCGTGCTGCTGGCTTCTCCGAGGACCAAGAACGTGTGAACAAGACTGAGATGCGGTGCCACGACTGTGAGAAAGCTGGGAAGAAAGGTCTTGAGCATGTGCGTCGCGCGGCCGCCGAGAAGAAGCGACTCGCGAACGAAAAGCGCAAGGCCACGTTGGCGAACAAGAAACGCCAGCTGCAAGAAGAAGAGAACGAAGGAGACGAAGACGCGGAGGACGAGGATGTAGGCGCCGAAATCAAAGCAGCTCGTGAGCTACGCGAGAAGCGGATGCAAAAGAACTTTGCGGCGTTTAGTCGCTTGATTGTGCAGGATGGGCGGTGGCGGAGGAGAAGATGACGAGAACGCGACTGAACGAGGGCTTGAGCGGCTCCGTCAAGCCCGTGCCCGGCAAGGGCGAACTCTCGTGGGTGCCAAGCGTCGTCAGGATGAGGATGACTCGTCTTCTCATGGTAGTAGTGCCGAGAGAGACCGCGAACCACCTCCACGAAAGCAGTCGCAGGCCAAGCGTCGTCGAAGCGACACAGTGCCCAAGAAATCAGTGGCCCCATTGTCGAAGCAGAAACTGTCACGAGTGGAAGAACGAAAGGAAGCGGTCACGACAACAGCTTCGTCTCATGGTGCGCGAACCAGTACGAGTGGGAAACAGCGCGCGCCACCGGCGCTCGACGTCATTGAAATCGATGACAGCGACTAGCCCGTCCTGTTAGAGATCGCATCCTCATTCTGTCACCACGATTGGTTCATTCGGTGAATGTCAATGCTAGCAGTTCTCTGGTTTGACATGCTTGACGATGAGCGTTGTGTACAGCTCTGACTTCTCCAGCAGCTCGCTGTAGATGCAAGTGTGGGTTCGGCTCTCCACTTCACTCGAAGCTTCCAATTGAGTCTGCTCAGCGATGCTAGAGCGCCACTTAAACTGAACGACGTTGCTGTCCTGTCGGGAACGTTACTGAGAACTGACGGGCTCCGGAGGTGAGACCGTCGCGGCTGTCGAAGCTGTTGTCGGTGTCGGCATATCCTTTGGCTCTTGGGTCTTCTGTTATGTTGCTCGACTGTCTCCAACGCTTTAGCTTCCATCACAGTTACCTCTACTGTCGCATAGTATATAGTAGAGGTCTCAACACTTTATGATGTCATTTCTCTAGCAGAAATCGACAATGAGGATCGCGGCCGGACAGCGCCGCGCGGCGTCGCTACTCGCGCCGTGGACGCACCCACACGGCAGCAGACTGCTGCGCATCCACAACACTGCACGTGTTTACAGCATGCGCCCACATTTGAGCACTTTACGGCACCTTATAATCGCTGCTCTTTGTGTTTTATCCAGACCCGCGCGTTCAGTTCCACGTCGCCGTCGATTCCGCCACTAAACGCGCGGAAACTGTTCGAGCGCGTCATGAAGCGGCGCAACGTCTACAAGGCGTACAAGGACGCTGGCGTCTTCTCGCCCAACTTGTGGATCTTGAACAGGTGGCTACTCTTTACGACCCTGCAGATGCCTCGTAAGACCGTCGTGGACATGCCCGAGTTCTTGGAGGGCGCCAAGCGCGCGGTCGCGAGTGTGATCCAGGTGACGAGTTCGCGGGACTTTACCGAGTTTATCGTGGCGGCCGATGAGTCGCCCAGTGGCACCTCCATAGAGTCGGAGAATGCGCGGCTGCTCCAGCAGTGGTGTCTGCCCAACTGCTACGAGCTCATGGTCGGCAACGTGCGGAACTCGTGGGCAAGGCAGCGCAAGTACGAGGTCGAAGACATCACGGTCGACAGCATCTGCCTCACGATGGCGAGGTACGACAGAGTGAGCCAAGCTGAGCTTCGTGACGACCCGGGGCTCGCGCAGCAAGTACGTGCGCAGCGCAAGTGGAGTGCCGACGCGACGATCGAGCGGCTACAGCTCAATGTAGGCTTTGCCACGACCGAACGCACGCGGCAGACGTTCTTGGACCAAAAGAAAGTGCGTGTCGTGGACTGCAAGTGGTACTACCAGGCCGCGCTGTTGTCGGACGTGACCAACATGGACGTGATCGACTGGCGGGTCGCGGCCGTGGTCGCCGAGCGCGGGCTCGGCCAGACGCTCCTTTCCGAAGAAGCCCTGGACGAGACGCCGAATAAGGAGGAAACGAATACGACCCCGTCTTCGTAGCGCGACACTGATGTAGACACAGTTCTGTATAGCAGTGTAGTGAGCGTGAGTGTGTTGGCAAGAAGGGAGCAGACGCCAGCATGATACCGCCCACGAGGTTGCTACTGAAAACCCAGGTGGGGGAAGCAAACATGAAGATTGCGCCACAATGTCTCTGCTCTCACGCTGATTCACGACGTTGTCTTTTATTCAGAGCTGTACGTCCAGTTCGACGCCGCCAGCGATCCCGCCACCAAACCCATGTAACTCGTTGAAGCGCGTTGTGGAGGGGCGCGGCGTCTACAAGGCAAACAAGCATGTGGGTGGCTTTCTGCCCGATAGAGTGCGCCCGATAAGACGCTTCTTTTCACAGAGAACTTAATGGAGACACCGGCAAATGGCGAGCTCTTCGCGGCCAGGAGAGGATAACGACCCAGGCGATGAGGCAAGAGACGCCGCCGTGGTGGGAGCGACTGTGTGACGAGAGATCGGAACATTCGTACTGTAAAGAAGGCTGACACAGGGCCTCACAGTAAGAAAACGAACAAAGCGTCGTCATGTCGCGGAGTCGTCCTGTCACCATCCCCGTCTCGACATGGCAAAACTGTACTTAGGTTAGAAGTCGTACTCAGCCAAGTGGTCGCCGCGGCGTTCGCTTCATGATGGCGGGCGTCTCCTGGAAATCGCTCGCGTCCACAATCGTCCAGTCGAGCTGACTGGGGTCACTCACATTCGACTCGAATGTCCATGTGAAGGTGGTTTCGAACGTCTGGAAGTCGTCTATCGCCGCGACGACGTTGGGGGCGGCGCTCACGCGGATGTGTTCCACGAGCTCGTACACGACCTCCATTCGCAGCCATTCGTCCTCGTGGTACCCGAGCTGCTTGGCGCGGTCCTCTGGTATTTGCTCCATACGGTAGTCCACCGAGGCGAGTCCGATGTGACGAATCTCCAGTCCTTCCAACGCGAGTTTGGTCTTGCGAGGCTCGGCGTGGACGGCGAGTTGCTGGGCCTGGCGCTGGGGCTTTCGCGTAAGCGTGGCTAGCACGGCGTCGTTCGCGACAAGTTGCTTGAGTCTGTCTGTTTCGACATGTGGATACGTGACGCCTGTCTCAGCTGCGTACAGCTCATCGTAGACCATGCGCACGGCGTGGGTCGCGCCGCTGAGAAACTCAAAGAGATCCACGGTCGTGACGCGTGGCATGCACGTCAGGACATACATCCGAGTGCACGCGTCGTTCCCAGAGCTTCGCGCAAACAACCCGTGCTCATAGTAGTCGATGAACTGCGACCAGCGACCGTAGACCCGCGAGACGATGCCCCCGCCGCGCCGCAGCATATACGGGTAGCCGAAGGCGCGCCAATGCCAGAGCCCCTCGCGTGGTGGCTGCGCAGGGCTAGAAAAGCGACGGCGACCGTGTGCTGCTGATATCGAGGGCTGGCGACCATGAGGGTGCAATGCACCGCCGGCGTGAGGCGTGATATTTATAGTCGACCCCGCGCCACGCAGACGACGCAGCAGCATGTGTGAGCTTGGTGAGCGGATTCGTGATGCCATTGGTGAGCTCCATCATTCATTTGGTTAACTGAACTTAAGGGGTCCTGACGGTACAGTGCGGGCACATATTATACTGCCACCTGGAAAAATAGACCTATTTCATCCAATTAAACGCTTTATCTGGATTCAATTCCGCCAATAGAAAGAGCATTTGAAGACAATGCGAACACATTTTGAAACGTGCCATTTCGACAAAAACTCGAGGCGTGACAATCAATTTTCGGTTTCAAAAAATGGAGCAGGAGGAAATAAGTATACTGC